>WWET01003924.1:111985-125660 GCA_011038615.1 Limnodynastes dumerilii | reverse complement strand
AACTACAAGCGCAAGCATGCCCATGAATAACAAAGCATGCTTGCGCTAATAGAACTACTATCACCAGCATGCCCTGCTATCCACGGCATGCTGCGAGAAATAATGTAAGACATTCCCACATGTGTCCTCACAGAAAATAAAAAAGAAAGAAAAAAAATCATACATCCCTGTGCCCTTCATTATTTAAAAATACTGTGCCCACACAAATCCTTTAGGCTACATGCCCATATGTGATCCAAAATAACATACTCCAACAGTTTAAGTACAAGGATCCATGTCCCTTTGTAATTTAAAAAAATCCACAGTGTGCAGAAAAAAAAATATTACAAGTGTCCCTCCGAAAAGAAATGTACAAAAACACTAGCCCAATATAATTGTCACCGTCCTTGTAAAAAACTATGTAGTGTCCTGTATTTATGTCCTGTGTGCAGGACATAGTTTGCGTCGTCTGTATATGGGTTTTTTTGTTGCCAAGGATAACCCCCCAGATTAAAAGCTTACAAGACTGGAGCCCCATCAGAACTGATAATTACTTTAGTGCTATTTTATGGGCATTTTTACACATTTAAATACTGGACACTACATAGTTATTTACAAGGACGGTGACAATTATATTGGGCTAGTGTTTTTGTACATTTCTTTTCGGAGGGACACTTGTAATATTTTTTTTTCTGCACACTGTGGATTTTTTTAAATTACAAAGGGACATGGATCCTTGTACTTAAACTGTTGGAGTATGTTATTTTGGATCACATATGGGCATGTAGCCTAAAGGATTTGTGTGGGCACAGTATTTTTACGTAATGAAGGGCACAGGGATGTATAATTTTTTTTCTTTATATATTTTATTTTCTGTGGGGACACATGTGGGCATGTTTTTTGTAGTTTATATATGGCGAGATTTTTTTTGGGAAATATAAGTTATGTCCATGGCACGCTCTTTGTCGCAGCGTGCCATGGATAGCAGGGCATGCTGGCTATAGTAGTTCTACTAGCGTAAGCATGCCTTGTCATTCATGGGCATGCTTGCGCTTGTAGTTTTACTTGCGCCAGAATGCCCTGTCGGCCCATACTGTATTTATTTATTTTTTATATAGGTTACGGCGGCAGGGATGGTTGGGGAAGGGGTTTATTTTATACAATTGTTAAAAAAAACTACGGTCAGAGCAATTAAGGCTCCGACTGGTTTTTTACAGTGCAGATGTGCCTTGCAAATCCGCATACTACTCTGAAGTAGCACCGTACGTGCTATTCAGAGTGGGCTATAGGATGCACGGATGTGCATCCTTGAATAGCCCGTAGTCAAATGAGCATGTGCGATTCCGCATCGCACATGCTCGTAACTCTGAATCAGCCCCTAAGTCCCATGTTATTAGACCCAGGACCAGGACCCCGGTACCTTTCAGATCACCACTAAAAACTCAGGTTCCCAGGTTTTTAGTGGCGATATGAAAGGGGTATTAGAGACATTTGTGATTGTGTATACTTCAATATCAATAATAATAATGTGCACCAATTTTTATCTCAGCCAATCAAATGAGTCTCTTGGTAAAGATCCCAAAAGTCACACAGGAATAATTATTTAATATATTGATAATTCTCAGCTAGGGCTTACAAAATTTCAGTGTAACTTTACCAGTGCTTAAGTGCTTTTAAGTACTTTGGAAGCTTCCCAATAATTAATATTTTTGCTTATAGATTAAACACAATTCCCTTTGTTGAATGGGAATAAAACTTATATTTAAATTCAACACTCAACCCTGGAAATATATTTGTTCTGATACAGCTAAGCTTTGTGGCTTATAAGCAACTTTTCACCACCGCTAGCTGTATGCTAGCAAAATAGTATTGCTAAACCATATGAGCTACATATAACCTTATACACTCTGCTTCCCAGCTTTAAAACACAATATTCACCACCACTGGCTGCTAGCTAGCGCAGCAGTGATATTAAACCAACATGCAGGCTTCAGCCTTATATAGGGCTAACAATAGAACTGCTGTTATATAGAACACCGGGAGATAGGGAACTGGGAATCAACACACATTTCACACAACAGACTTAGCAAAATATAGCTGTCACCAATTATATCACAGTGATATAGCTGGCAACAATTGTATCACACAAAATACCACGCACAGGTCAGGCACAAATAAAGTGCATGGCCATAAAGTGCACTAGCATGGAGTCAGCGGAGGAGATTGAAGTGCCTGTGGGGAAGAGATTGTAGAGGCAGCAGGGGGGGGTGACACACGCAAGCCCTACTATATAAACAAAGAAACCACATATTTCTTTTTTGCTTATGCAGCAACTAAATAATAGGCAATGGATAGTTTTATAACAAACACCTATGTGAGTTCTCTCACTTCTTCCGTGCGTAGTTCCATACTTCCGTGCATATGTAAAATGCTCAGAGGTCTGAATACGCCAAATACTATACATGCTGTAGACATTGCTTCCAGATATTTGTTCATGTTTGATAGCCTCTAAGTGAATGCAAATAAATCTGTATCTTTCTACTGATATACTTATGCATTTGTATATGGCTATTTTTCCTATTTAACTAAAAGTATAGTAATTAGTTAAAGTTTGGTTTGAGGATAGACATTTGTTCCACAGGGTCAAAAAGGGCAGCAATAACAGGTCAAAAGCATGTAGAATGTTTTTCAATGATGTAGTAAACAAATATATTTATTATTAGGTAAAGGTTTGTTGCAGGTCATAATTTTGTTAGGAGACAGAATAAAATTGACTGCTGGATGTGTGTAAATATAATAAATCAAAAATTATATAAAAGGCCAAAAATAAATTCAAGTGATTCATTGATCTTACAACAAGTAGCCAATAATTAATATATAATATCCAGATCAGCTGGTTACAATACAGGCACCTTGCCATTTTTCACTTTAAGCAGCAGAAAAGGTTTTCATGAGCAAAATCAAATGGCATTCATGTTGTTATGAAATGCTGTGCCCATCGTAGGGACTTCCTCTATTATTGGCCGTGATCCTGGTTGCTTAGCAACTAGGACGCTGGAGTCTGTAGTGCTGCTTGGTGTGAAAATACAGGGGGAGGTTCCCCAGCTAATCCTACTCTGTGTACTCTCCTATGTGGTCCCTGCGGCTGCTCCGTTACTAGTTTAGATTGGCTGTATTTATTCCCTCAGCGCGCTGGTTTCAGTACTGATTTTATCGTCCAGGTCACACTGCAATTCTCCTGCTCTTATCTTCCCGTTTGCACTTGTACTCACCCTTATTCTCCCGGTCTCTCTGCCGCTGTTACCTTTGTATCAGGTGCTTTTTTCTAAAAAAAAAAGGTGCCGGAACTCCATCTTGTTAATCTTTTATTAAATAAATTATTTCAGCCCTTATTGCAGCCCCCTATAACTTTTCAGCCCTTATTGCAGCCTCTCCATAAGTTTTTAGCCCTTATTGCAGCCTCCCCCCATAACTTTTCAGCCGTTAATACAACCCCCTATAATTTTTCAGCCTATAAATGTTCATCCCTAATTGCAGCCTCTCATAATCTTTCAGCCTTAATTGCAGCCGTTCTTTTATGTTAAAAAATGATATAACTCACTCACCTTTACTCACTGAGTCAATGTATATCTCCTTGATCTCTTCTTACACCTCCGCGGCGCACTCTCTGCCTTCTGAGTGATGCTGACGCGACCTAGGGGTCATGCCAGCATCATTCATTATTCACCCCTCGCCAGGGCCTTCCTGGCAAACTTTAGCCTAGGGGGCAAGCCCACAGCAGCTGCTCATGATGGCTTGTCCTTAGGGTAAACAATATTTCATTGGTGATTCAGTGTGTAGGAGGCTGTACCACTATCGTGTATTTTACGGCTGCCTCCTTGGTTGTCTAGTGAGGCCATATAGTTCATACACAGACTGAACTGATATCTAAAGCAAGCATGTCTTTCATGGAAAACGATTTAGTCCTACAGGCAATGTCAGACTGGGGCATGGGGGAACCAGGGGAATATTGTGATTGGGACCATCACATAGTTAAAGGGTCAGGATAGTTATAGCACTGTACCCTGAAAATATACTATGGCACCCACAGACTACTTCACCAACTTAGTGTGGCAAGCATGTATTATACAATTATATCACAGTTGTAATGACCCAGTAATTATCCCATTGATATACAAACAACACAGACAACTTAATTTCTGTCATACATACTGCATCTTAGCTACCCAGCCATCTTCTCCAGCCATCCTGTGTGACCCTTACATGTCTGCCATCCATTTCTGCACCTTATTTGTACCCAGATATCCACTTCTGCCCCTTGTATGTGTGCAGCCTTAAATATTTTCCCCTTACATATGTGCCAAGCCCTCCACTTCTGGTCTCTTGTATTTGTGTTTAGCCTTGACTTCTGCACCCTGTTTATGTGTCCAGCCTCCATCTCTGTCACTTCTATGTGCCCAATCATCCATTTTTGCCCCATGTGTGTGCCCAGATACTTATATGTGCCCCTGCATATATGCCCAGCCATCCATTTCTGCCCCTTGTATATGTGTCCAGCCACCATTTTTACCTCTTGGTTATGTGTCCAGCGAACATTTCTGCCCCTTGAATATCCAGCCTTTATAACCACCCCTTGTATATGTGTTCAGCCTTTACTACTGCCAACAAGTAGATAACGGCACTCAACCAACCTTGGTTGTTATGTCTGCTGCTGTTACGCACCCTGAAGAAAATTGCCTATTGCAATTGAATCGTTGGTGATTATGCTATAATAAATTTTGCTTGTTGGATTTACACATTTACTAAGACTGGCCCTTATATATATGTGTCCATCTCTTATTACTGCCCTTCATAAATATATGTATCCAGCCTTTATTACAGCCCCTTGCATATATGTTTCCAGCATTTATTACTGCCCCTTATAAATATATGGGTCCTAAAAAATAAAGAGAGAAATATAGGAAGCCTGTATTACAGATATATATATATATATATATATATATATATATATATAGAACAGCAGGTAATCGCACTCCAACTCTCAAATTTCTTATGGCTTTGGTGCCAACTTTAGCTCCAGCATTGGAACAAAATATACAGTTTGTGAAGTTGCACTCAAAGACTTGTAGAGTAGTAAAACAATTGTCAGCCGAGGACTTAGTCCAACGTTTCAGTTTATTATCAAAACTTTCGTCAGGGACAGCATAATAACAGACAGTGCAAAAAACAAAAACTTAAATAGACTCACCAAACCTCGTGCACCCCGTCATCTGGCGCGTCTGAGCTAACCCGGCTGGTGAGCCGGAAATCTCCCCAGCAGGGATCTGGACACCGCTGTGGCGCCCAGATCACCATGACAACCACAGTAAACATAAACATAACCCATGTGTAAACCCGGTGGCAGAAAAAATCATAACCAACAAAATAATGCGAAGTTCTGGCACGTGATAAATCACTGAAACAAATGATCACGAAGTTTCAGGAGCGAGGGTATGATCCCAGACACTTGAAACACACTTGTGAAAAAATTAAGACTATACCGAGGAATGACATTTTGAAACCAACCTCCAGAAAACTATTGAAGGACCGTATACCTTTTGTTACCACATTCACTACGGAAAGTACAATGAAGAAACAATTGGCCAATCAACATTGGCCCATAATTAGCAGTGACTCTGATCTTTCCAATCTGAAAAATTCCAGAATTTTGTCCACCTATAGAAGGGGACTGAATCTGCGTGACTTATTGGTCAGAACAGACATTACACAGTACCCCATTAACTCTAACAGAAAGGGATGCTTCCGTTGTCCCAACTGCCTTACCTGTAGGTATATGGAACCATGTAACTCTTTTAATCACCCACATTCTGGGAAACGTTTCAAAATTAATCATTTTTTGACCTCCACGACCAGGTATGTGGTGTATATCATCATATGCAATTGTGGACTGTATTACATTGGAAAGACTTCCAGACAATTTAAGGAGCGTATGGCATTGCATAGATCCGCCATCAGGATGGCACTGAATGGCAAGAACAGTGAGCAGCCTGTGGCCCGTCACTTTGCATTAGCCAAACACAGCCTATCATCATTGAAATACAAGATTATAGACCATGTCCCGGATCTAAAGCGTGGTGGCAATAGAGAGAAACTGCTCCTGCAGAAAGAGGCAATGTGGATTTTTAAGTTGAACACCATGACCCCTTTTGGTTTGAATGAACTAAACAACCTCTCATGCTTTCTCTAAAGAGAATTTCATGTCTGCTGTCCTTTTTCTGCTTATCTAACCTTTTTCCCTCTTCTCATCATGTTGCCTGTTGATGTATTTTGACTGTTGTACTATGCCCTGTAGGATGTTTTTAATTTTTCATTTTTATGTTGATCTGCTCCTGCTGCATTGTATGACGTACCTCCGACCTAGGTTCTCTGTCTCACAGTGTTGGGATAGTCTGTGAGATAGGGCTTGGATTGTTCTGCCTCTTGGAGGCAATTCACTTTCCAGATTTATAGTCTGTGTGTTTCCTTCAATGCCTACTATATTATACTTCCAGATATATCTGTTATCGCTTTACCCTGACCTAATGCACGGAGGTTTATCGTTCCGTTAGTCGGTGAGATATGGCTTGGTTTGCCTTTTTGAGGCAGTCTATCTCTTACGTGTGCTTTAGTACAGTTTATGAGCCTGTTTCACATGTCGCATCCTGCATGGATTATTGCAATGTATATTTACATATGTGGCGCCGCTCTGTTTCTTCAGACGTGTAATATGATGCTCGGAATTCTCGTATATCACATTATTTTTTGGTTATGATTTTTTCTGCCACCGGGTTTACACATGGGTTATGTTTATGTTTACTGTGGTTGTCATGGTGATCTGGGCGCCACGGCGGTGTCTGGACCCCTTCTGGGGAGAGTTCCTGCTCACCAGCCGGGTTAGCTCAGACGCGCCAGATGACGGGGTGCACGAGGTTTGGTGAGTCTATTTAAGTTTTTGTTTTTTGCACTGTCTGTTATTATGCTGTCCCTGACGAAAGTTTTGATAATAAACTGAAACGTTGGACTAAGTCCTCGGCTGACAATTGTTTTACTACTTTACAAGTCTTTGAGTGCTACTTCACAAACGGTATATTTTGTTCCAATGCTGGAGCTAAAGTTGGCACCAAAGCCATAAGAAATCCTAGAGTTGGAGTGCGATTATCTGCTGTTCTATATATCTTGGTGTTGCATTTGCCAAGGGTGTGGGTCCCCGGTTAGAAAATCCCAATTTCGAAAATTCGAATTGCGAATTTTCTTTTGCGAATGCGAATTTTCTCCGAATTGCTAAAATTCGAAAAATGCATTCACCTAAATGTTTCTATTTATACTAGTCTGAAATTATAATTTTTCTAATTCGAAAGTCTGTATTTCGAATACAGCTATATTTAGAATAGTGTACATTTCGATACAGAGCAAAGTAGAATAATGGTCAATTTCGAAAATCTGAATTTCGAAAATCTTCTAGTAGAATACATGTATTTTGCGAAAAAATCGGAATGCGAATCGTTCGCATACCGAATTAGCCGCACTGCAAATTTTTATGCGAAATTTTCGCAAACGGCAGCCGCAATGAGTTAGCTTTAGATTGTTGACAGGGATTAACTATACTTCCATATAAAGGGAGGGAGTGAGTGCTTTCATCTTCAAATCAAGCTTTTTGCTGTCAGTTTTAATTTTATTTCATTTTATTTAATTTCAATTAATTTGAAACTGCACTTCAATGCAAATAGTTCATAAAATAGAAAAAGTCCAAGAGTCCAAAAATAATATTAAAAACAATATTGCAGAGTGCCCCTAGCTAAAATTAATGCTGTCCTTCAATATGAGCGTGGTATATGATAGTGTAATACCTCGGAAAAAGGAGAGGTGTAAAAGAGTATTCACAATCAATCACAACAATTTATTAAACCACATTTAAAAAGGACAGACAATATATAAACTTAGCGTAGGTCTGGATCAGGCCCATAGTGTGGTTCATAGTTATTACTGCAGCACTTAGTGCTTTTCATTATTATTTTGCAGCGGCGCATTTTGTGCTGCCTTTTAGTCTTATATTGCTGTACATAGTGCCACTCCCACTTAGATGTTGCTGTTAGTTCTGATCTTTTTCTGAGCTTCATCCTTCATCCAGGTATCCACCTGTTGTTGTGTGTCTATCAGTTCCATCTTGGTGTAGTCCCTACCTACTCACCTTAATTCCTGGGAACTGGACAGCCCTCTGTAATCTTAATGGCAAGGGGTTCAATAGCCAATTAAAAGATTAATGGGGACAGGGGACAACCCTGTTGGTTACTTTTAGTTAGTTTAAAGGTCTGAGATATAATACCATTACTAAAACTCTAGCCGTTGGTTGTTAATCCCAAACCTCGCCAGTACCTCAGCCATATAGCCCTAGGGAAGCCTATTAAAGGCTTTTGCAGCATCGAGAGACAATAAAATCAGTTGACGCCTGTCTCTGACAGACATTTCAACCAAGTTAAGAACCCTATGGGTATTACCTGAGGTCTGTTGACCCATAGCAAAACCTACTTGGTCAGGGTGGATGAGACCAGGTAAGGGGGCCCAATGTGATTTGCAATCAGTTTGGCATATATTTTTAGATCTGTGTTAAGGAGTGCAATAGGCCTGTCATTTTTACATTCAGAGAAGTCTTTCCCTGGTTTAGGGATAGTGATTACCTGAGATTCTAACATCTCTGGAGAGAAAGAGCCACCTTGGGAAACCGCATTGAAAAGCTGAGTCAAAGTAGGCATCAACTGCTCCCTCAATATCACATAAAAATTGTTAATAAATCCATCTGCTCCAGAGAATTTATCTTTAGAAAGGACTTTAATAACTGACTTGATGTCCTGTGGGGATCAGAGGGCATTGTCTAGCCAAGTCTTGGGGCTGTAGTCTGGGCAATTGAATAATCTGAAGAAAGGACTGAATAGATTGGGGAGAAGGCTGAGAGTTGACGGGTCATTTCTGAGATTAGATAATTATTATTCAATTGTTCATAAAATTTGGCAAAGGCATTGCTGATATCTGCTGGCTTGAGAATCATATCACCTGCTGAAGAGTCAAGCATGTCTTATTGCCTGCAGTGTATAATTTCTCCCTCAATTTTTCGCAATTTGGGTTTGTAACATTATATGTTGTTTCAGTTTAGTGTGAAGCCCAAGCAGTTGCTTCCTATAGAGCTCAGATGAAGTATCTTTGTTGAGCCCCTCCACATTAGATATTTGCAACTCTAAAGATTCCTGAGTCTTGGAGAACTGTCTCTTAATTCGGGACCCGGCTTAAATCGCTATACCCTGGGTCACAGTCTTAAAAGTACACCAAAATATAAAGATGGAGGTGTCGTTTAGATGATTGGTTTGCTGATAGAGATTGAGACAGTCCTCCAGGGCCTTTTTCCCCTCTAGATTGGTTAGGAGGTTGCTAGGTAGACACCAAGGTCAAGGCAGGATTTTAGCAGTATCCATTTTAAAAGTCCATATTAGAGGAGTATGGTCTGATCATAAAATAGGCAGCATCCAAGTTTTTTCGAATGTTAGAGGGACCATTTATCTAGCAGGACAAGGTTGATATGAGAATAAGAGTTGTGCACGTGAGAAAAGAAAGTATAATCTCTAGTTGTGGGGTTGTGGACCCACCAAACATCATAAAGATCAAATTCAACTAGGAGTTTTCTAAGATCTAGGTTGAGAGCATTATTAATCACCGACTGACAGTTCCCGGGTTCCCAACCTATCTAATTTGGGGTCAATTACTAAAATAAAGTCATCCATAATAATGAGGTGGCCTTTTTTAATCCCTTAAATCTCTTCAAGCAGTGATCTACTAAAGGGGACCTGGTGGGAATTAGGTGCGTTGAGCGATACTATAGTGACCCATCTCCTCTCCAGCTGACCAACCAAGATTAAGTAGCCGCCATTTTTATCTTCTAATTTAATAGTTATAGTGAATTCTAGACCCGCTCAAAACAATAGAGCAACCCTATAACGTTTAAAGGGGCCATTGGCTGTAAAACATGTTGGGTAATGCTTATTATAAAATCTAGGAGGTACTGCTGAAGAGACGTGAACCGCCACCATGTTCGCTCTTTCCTTATAAAAGGAGAGAAGGGGCAGGTTACGTTTATTAGATGAGTTAAGTCCCTTTAAATTTACCTATAAAAACTTACCCATTAAATCGGGAACCAGAGGGCTGCTATAAATAAGTGCACCAAACTAAGGAACTTGAATGGCTACAGGTATATACCCTAGAGCCCTGATTCACACTTAAGATAATGCTTATTAGGTGTGTATTATTCCACACGGAGCCACTGTGCATGCGTAGAAATAGAGACAACGCAATCTGCGTAGGGGGTTCTGTATGGATATTAACTACGTGCAGTCTTTAAAGACCGTACGTAGTTTTTAAGGTAAGAGGAGGCATGTCAAGGGTTACTTCTGTGGGTGGGAAGGAGGAATGTAAATTAAGCTAGGAGGGAGGGATAGGGAATCTACGTGCGTATTTTCCCTCCTTAAGAGGGAAAATATGCATGGGTAGTTAAGGGTGCCTATGGATCACACACTTATGTATGAATCTGCCCCTAAATGTCTTAACTAAACCGAGTGTCTGGGGAAGGGAGGGGAGCAGGAACAAAAAACCAAGGGGATAAACTGTAAAAACCTGTTTTACAGGGCTAGAGTGTATACCAAATGTGGGGGGGGAGCCTTTGGGCCCCCACCTATGTGATATAATAATGACAAGGAGAACAAAAAAACATTTGCATAATAAATATCCAGGGTGTATATAAAATATGGAACAATGTTTTACTAAAGATAGGTAAAGATTTCAAAAACTGTTTAGAAGTCACTATACAGACTTATAGGTAGTAATGAAACAAATAAAAAGGTATACAGTAAATAGGAAAAGTGCTGCCAGGGAGAGCATGTGTTAGGTAACAGCTGACTAAAATGACTCCCACTAACAGTCACAAACATTGCAAAACTAAAAACCTGATATGTCAGTAAACTCAAAAGATGTTTAAGGTTAAATAAGATATAATTATGCAGTCCACTATATGAGTGAATCTCTGCAGGATCTTGTAGGGCAGGGCAGGACAGAAGTAGGATCGTCATTTCACCAGCCCACCGGGGTTTGCTTAGTAGAAGTTGAAGCTGTGACCCGAATGTCTCATTCCTGCAATAACTTGAAGCCAGCCTCAAGCGAAGAAATTGAATATGTAGAACCTTCATAGTGGACAATGGGCCTGATACATACCTACGTGAAGTTAAGTTAGGGTAGCCTTCAGCCGGCGTAAGGAAGGGGCCATACGCCCGCACAGGGGGAGTGTCGGTGAAAGTTAACGCCGATGTGCTTTAGTTTGAAGTTAAGTTAGGGTAGCCTTCAGCCGGCGTAAGGAAGGGGCCATACGCCCGCACAGGGGGAGTGTCGGTGAAAGTTAACGCCGATACACTGTGCTTTAGTAAGCACAGCGCATTAGCGTAGGTCTGGATCAGGCCCAATGTGCACGCATAGTAAATATTTTCCACTATCTACGTAGTGTTTCGCTATGTAGATTATGTACATGCAGTCTTTAATGACCACATGTACGCAATCTATGAAGCGTTTTGCATAGAAGGCCCAGAACCGACGCTGGAGGGGAGACAAGGTAGACCCACATCAGTTGAGAAAGAGAGGGAACACCCAATGAACAGTGCAGACAAACAGACTAACAGTGGCTACTCAGACAAACCGGGAGGGACCCACACAGGAAGGAAGGAGAAACAACCGGGAAGGAAAGACTAGGAACCAGGGAATGGAAGGGAACACGGAGGAAAACAAAGAGGGCGACCAATGAAGTAATCACGCAGCAAGCACATAGTAAGAGCAAAGATAGAGAGGGACAGAGAGAAGAGCAAAAGAGAGAACAAAGGGTTAAGCAGCACTAGGCAGAAACAAGAACGCAGGAATTTGGCACAGAGAACTGACACAAGGAGATGAGGGTAGAAAGAGAGACTATAACCAGCAAGGAGGAAGGGGAAGCACTGGCTATTTACAAGAGGGCTGGCTAATCGGGGAAAGAGGACTGGACCAGCCCCCCACAACGATAGGTAGTTGTCCCAGCAGGGCAATCAGCCGGGAAACCGAACAGCTGCTCATGCCACGCGGGGGGGAGCATGGCAGCCAGGATATGCGACCACTGCCACCAATGAACGCGAGGATCCCGGTTGCTAGGTGAGCGCTGGGATCACTTGCTCTGAGCTGCTGTGAGACCGCGGTGGCTTGTAACAGCTCTCTCCTGGTTTTCCATATATCTCTCTGACTGCACCTTCTCTGTTTCCACCCCTAGCTCATCCTCCCCCCCATCTCCGGTACCTGTTGGTGTCACCCAGGTCTTCTCTTCTGCCTCTACACCTCCAGGATGGGTAACCTCATCAGCACTTTTGGTTTCAACTACCACCTCTACGTTGATGAAATTTACCTCTCTTGCCCTGACCTCAACCTCTCTCTTCTTTCTAAGATTTCCAAGTGCCTTGCATTCTTATCCATATGGATGGCCAAATGCTTCCTCAAGCTGAATATGGACAAAACAAAAATCATTGTGTTTCCTCCTAGGATTCCTCCCCCCCTTCATCACCATAACCATTGGTGATACCTCTGTCTCCTCATCCCCTCAAGTTCGCTGCCTAGGTGTCATCCTTGACTTCTCACATTCCTTTATACCACACATCCGTGCCCTCTCTCATTCTTGCCGTTTCCATTTATGCAACATTGCCCATATTCATCCCTTTCTCACCAATGAAGCTACCAAACCTCTCATTAACTCTCTAGTCATATCATGCCTCGACTACTGTAACCTCCTCCTTGTTGGTCTCCCGCTCACCCGTCTTCAATCTATACTCAGTGCTGCTTCTAGGCTCATTTTCCTCTCACATCACTCTACGCCTGTCCTTTATGTCAAACCCACCACTGGCTTCTTGCCCACTTCAGACCTCTCTTTAAACTCACCCTCACTTTTAAGGCCATCTCCTCATCCACTGCTCCCTGTCTCTTTTCCCTCCTCAACATGTACAGTCTGACCACCCTACTTATCACCACATCTCATGCCAATGTCTATGACTTCTGCCTTGCTGCACCTCTGCACTGGAAAGACCTCCCTTCTTCACTCAGACTCTCCCCCACATTGCAGGTCTTTAAGCGCTCACCTGTTTAGGCTAGCCTACCGCTCCTCCACTTAATATCCTCACTGCATCCTACATATATCCCCTCTTTTCCTTCCTTCTCCCTTCACCACCCGCTCACACCAGCAGGCCACTTCCTTCCCCCTCCTTATGTCCTCTGTAAGTTCATCCCTCCCACTTAGTGTGTTAGTTCATATGAGCAAGGCCCTCCATCTTAGTGTTGTTCCCTCCTCCACCAATCCCTCCTCACTTCATACCCTCTTATCCCCCTCCGCTACCCTTTTACCCCATCCCCACCTTGTGGCTCCCTCTTAACCTCTCACTGCGTTCTATCCCCTCCTCCCTGATCTGCCAAGCATGACACCTCACAGGGCCGATGCTAGCATGTCTAGTGTCCCCCTGCAAAAAATAAATTTGCGCCCTTCTCCCATGTGTCTCCAGCCCCCGCCCAGTCCTCCCATCATGTATCTCCAGCCTACCCCACCAGCCTCCCCCCCAGTATC
>WWET01003924.1:75858-87413 GCA_011038615.1 Limnodynastes dumerilii | reverse complement strand
AGTAAGCAATTCAAAGATATATCCCTGCATGCAAAGAATACAATTAAATTAATTCCCCCTGCAATCAACATGGTTTTGCCCAGGAGTGACTTTAAGTTCTTATTTCAAGAAGATTCTTAAGTGTGAATCAGTTCCTTAATTTCAAGCTCCTTCTTAAGCCTTTATCCAGCCCTGTAAGCCCACACATGAGAGGGAAATGAACTCCCATGTCACTCCCCTCTCATGTATAGAGTCCTCACTTATGTGTCCAGAACCCACCTTAAGTTCTCCGCATGGATCTGCGTCCATCTGAATGCAGATCATTCGGAAGTGCATATCTTGGCCATCATATGCATGCCTATCACCGCCCCCTTTGTGAGGATTAGGCATGCAGATTTGAAGTGACGCCCTGTTGAATAAATCTCTTAGCACACAGAACTACGGTAAGTTGCCAGGAAAACATCTGACTTATGCAAACAGCTTGCAGAAGTCAGTCATCGGATGCAAATCTGGAAACAGACTATAATCTTAAATACACTATAATTCCAATTCCAGACTTTACACCCAGTTGGAAGATGTGTGAAGTTGTAAATAATGTGACCCAGCACTTACAGATCTGGACAAATCCTTTGCTGTAGGATCAAATCGCATCATAATCAGAATTCTGTATCCAGCCTCAGGGCTAGATTTACTGAGCTGTAAGTAAAGGAAAAGTGGAGATATTGCCCATAGCAACCAATCACATTTTAGCTCTCACTTTCCTATTACATGCTGAAAAATGTCAGCTCGAATCTGATTGGTTGCTATGGGCAATATCTCCACTTCTATTTTCCTGCAGTTTAGTAAATCTGGCTCTAAGGGCTGGATTTATTAAGCAGCGATTAAAAAAAAATGCTGTTTTTTGGTCAATCTTCCAGTAATTATAAAATCACTGTATTTACTAAAGTCACCTGAAAATTGCAAAAAATACTGCCTCTTCTAAATCATTGTTTTTACAATCGCCTTGGTGATTTAGAAAAGGCAGAACATACAAATCGCTGTATTTAGTTTACAGCGATTTGGAAAATCTCTTTAAAATCACCTCAAGCTCAGGCTAGAAAAGAGAGGTGGGTGCATTACAAACTAATTTTCACACATGTATCTAGAATTTTTGGGGAAGAAAGCATTTGAAAATGTACATTTTTATTAATAGAGAACTATTAATTACATGTTAATGCTGTAAATCTCAGACCCATATCTGTAAACTATATTGATTTGTTTTCATGCATATCCATATCCTATTTTATGTAATTACATGAACATAGGAACTTGCTGGAGACATAAAGGCAGAAAGTAAAACATTGTACTTACACAGCCTCAATGATTTCAGCAGCAATCATTGAAGAATTTAGATAATGGCAGGGTTTAGAGGCCCAGCTCCTGCTGAGATTCCATTACCTTGTAATTTTCAGCTTGTTCACTTTTGCAGTAAAGATCTTCTGTCTTGTAATTCCTCCAGCATTCACATCTCATCTTCTCAGGACTTGAAAAACATAACATGCATTCAGCTGGGGATTTATTTAGATAAGTTACTAACAGTCAAACAGTGAGACAAGCATGTGATATTATACCATTCTACAAAATTTCATATTTTTTACAGTTGTCTTTGAAAGCCTAATGTGATCTCAAACAATGTATTTTATAGATGTTAAAACATTCATCACTTTTCTGCACAATGAAAAAGTGATTCTAAAAATGTCTGCCTTTTCCTTAATGTCACTGAAATGTGACTAATAACATACAAGCTTATTAAATTAAGAACAGCTATTTATGGAAAACATTTTCAAATATGCCTAGCCCAAATACATTATAAAAACACATTCTCAAGTATATCACAATACATATAGTATACAATATATCAAATATCTTTCTTCTTATGCAGTTTCTTAAAAAGATTTCAGATTTCATAGCAACTTTGTTCTCATTTAATGTTGTGATAAGGAAGCACATCACATGGATAAGATGAAGTAAGTTCTTTTATTTTATAGCAGGCAGACAGCACAACAAGTAATCAGCATCACCATCAGCAAGTTGGTTACAGCAGTGCAGCATGTAAATGTCACAGCACAGTTCAAAGGCTCTTCAAGTGCTCCAGAGGTCCCTATGCTAACCCAACCCCCAGCCTATTACTTGTCCTTGAAACACTTATATCAGGAGAGCACAGGTGCTGCTGATTAGCCCAACCCTGATCAAACCAGTTTCCCTGCTGTTGTTCTAAAACCTGGTCAGGATTCTCCACATTACTCTCATGTGGAGATGTGCTGTCTCTGTCACAAATATATTAGCATAACTTCTTAATTTCTGATAGCCATGGAAAAGCTTAGCTTTCCAGCTTAAGTGCATGTAAATTCTCAAAAATATGGAGGATTGGATCAACACATGAGAGATAGGAAACACCTGCTTCAGACCTCTCTATCCGCTTCAGACCTCTATTTAAACTCCTTACCCCCACCATTAAGGCCATCTCCTCATCCACTCCTCCCTACCTCTCTTCCCACATCAACATGCACACCCCTTCCCGCACTCTCCATTCTGCTAACCACCACTGTCTGACCTCCCTACCGATCACCACATCTCACACCCGTCTACAGGACTTCTCCTGTACTGCGCCTCTGAACTGGAATGACCTCTTTTCTTCAGTCATACTCTCACCCACATTGCAGGTCTTCAAGCGCTCACCCCAAACGCACCTGTTCAGGCTAGCCTATCTCTCCTCCACTTAACATCCTCACTGCATCCTACATCTATCCCTTCTTCTCCTTCCTTCACCCTCTCTTCCACTCATGCCAGCAGTCCACTTCCTTTCTCCTCCTTATGTCTTCTGTAAGTTCATATCTCCCACTTGGGGCCTCATTTACAAAAAACTATTTTAGACTGTGATTTAAAACCTTTTGAACTTGTGGCGATTTACCCGCGATTTTTTATTTTAAATCGCAGTATTCACAAAGATGCGATTTTACCGCAATTTAAATCAAATCACACGAGTTGCTGCGATTTTGAAAGGGCTAAATCGTGGTGGTTTTCGCTTGAGTTAAAAAAAAAAAAAAGCAAGTGCTGCATGGTTGAAAGCCTTAGCCATGCTGTGCTGATAGAACTACAAGGCTAAGCATTGCTTAGCCTTGTAGTAATATCAGCGTCAGCATGGTAAGGCTTCAAACCATGCCGCGCTGTGTGTAGTGTGTGTACAAAAAATAAAAAAGACAGTGTGCACCAAACATACATTAACACATTACAGTAAGTGTGCATGTAAAAAATAAATATTCCCTAACTAATTATGTTCCCTAATGTGTGCACTTACCTCAGGTGGTCATCGTCTCCTATCCTAAGTGTATGGATGCAGTGTGTGTTGTTGTAAAAGAATAAAAGTTTTGGGCACTCACTGTTTGCTGTCATCTGTCTTGGGAAGCCTTGCTGGATGTGCTGAAACTTCTTCATTTGATTGTAGTCTGGGTTCCTGTTGATTGGAGTCACTGGTCTGGTTCTCTGGGCTCTTCTGGACTTGCCATCCTGCACCCCCCATCATGTGTGCCCCCTTTAAAAAAAACATCACCATGGCAGAAAAAAAAAATGCACTTACTTATATTGCGGCGCCTGTGGTCTCCTTCCGTCCTGGCTCCTCTCTGCTTGCTCCTCACTAAACGTCGGGCGTGATGATTTTTAGTGCAATATAAGTAAGTGCATTTTTTTTTCTGCCGACGAGACCAACGGCAGCGGGAGATCGTGGCGGGAGGGAAGCGCCTCTATGGCATGACGCCCTCCCGCCACGCTTACCGGGTTCCGCCGGCCCTGATGATCACCCATATGGGGTATTATGAAAATGCTATGAATGTGTCTTCAATATTGTGATTCTATGGTATTTACATAATAGTTTGGATCTTCTATGTAGGCTGTGAAAAAAGTTGCCTCTTAAACTACGAGTGTTGTATATGTTATTAGAAGAAGTGTGTAGATTGTAACTCATGTTTATACATTGTTTAAAGCCTTCAATGAATACCCGATGCTAAAATGTTATTTACTCTATAGAATTGATCATTATAATACCGCATATTATTTTACATCCTGTACTACTGTTTAAAGCAAGGTATTAATTATTGCATTGTATTTCAGGTGTAAAAATGAACACCTATAAGAGAGAACAAAGGGGCTGATTCAGAGATGCGATTGCGAAAAGATCGCAAAAATACGCACCTTAGGTAAGATCTTACCATGTTCCAGCCCACTGCATAAACAGTCACTCCCCTTGCAAACAGCGGTGGATCTTAAACTTAGACCACCATTGACTTGCCCTAACTCTACGCTGTCATTTGGGATCTTAAGTGACGTGGGAGCGTTCATTTAAGATCCTAAGTGTCAGCCCGCGCCACTTTCCCTCATTTCCCTGCCTCCCCCCGCCCATTTCCATGCAAATCCTTAAGATCTTAAAGATTCGCAGCACTTAAGATCTTAAGTGCTTGCGTGCGATTCAAACTTACGCTCTTAGCGAATTTACGCTCCTAACCGCTACGTAGACGGCGTTGCACTATTACTATGCATGCGCAGTTTTGCGAATTTTCTAGGATCTTAAATATACGCACCTAAGTTCCGTGGAAATCGTATCTCTGAATCAGGCCCAAAGTGTTTAATGGTTTTATTCGCATCAGTTGGATAGATCTCTTTCGTAAGTGTATCAACTGTTTAGTATGATTATATTATAAGGTGCATATAAGAGACCCGCTTCCGTATACCACCACCGCTGCTTTGAGAAAGAAACTGTACTGTCTCAAAACGCATAATCTGGATCTTTTTTTTTTGGGCATATTAATGCGGTCATGATTTTACAGTTGCTTATGTGTATAATAAAAAAAATTATATTTCACACATGCTTTTCTTTCTTTTTTTTCTACTGTCTCTGAAGGAATATTCTATATGGAAGAGAATTTTTCAATGACCAGTTTATATGAAAAGGACTGCTCTTATTTGTTTTTATTGGCTCTTATCCATTTATTTATTGATTAATTTATTCATTGTTTATGGACCTTTTTATGGTATTTATAGATTACTACATTACTAGACAATACTTTCAGTATTATTGTTCAGTTAACAAGTTAGCTTTAATAAGAGCAAAAACGCTCCATCTAAGGAAAGACGCCAGAGAGCACTGAAAATATGGGAGTGGAAAGACAGACAGTCCTGATGACAATGCCGGCTTTAATAACATTTTGGATAACAAAAATACATAAGACTAGACAGGAATAAAAAATAAAGAATAAGGGGAGGGGAGAGGGGGTAGAGTGAAGGGGCCTGATCCAGAACAACGATGTAGCGCTGAGCGTGCTAACGCTCAGCGTTACATCGCTGACTCCCCCCTGGCACTCCCCCTGTGCGGGCGTATGGCCCAAACATCACCATGCTGTGCCTGTGCCCCCATCAATAAACATCACCATGCTGTGCCCATGTCCCCATTAATAAACATCACCATGCTGTGCCCATGTTCCCTTTAATAAACATCACCATGCTGTTCCCATGTCCCCTTTGTTAAACATCACCATGCTGTGCCTGTGCCCCCATCAATAAACATCACCATGCTGTGCCCATGTCCCCATTAATAAACATCACCATGCTGTGCCCATGCTCCCTTTAATAAACATCACCATGCTGCGCCTAAGCCTTCTCTGGCATGATGCCCTCCCGCCACGCTTACTCCGAGGGGAGAGGGGGTAGAGTGAAGGAGAGAAAGAGGTAGGGGGAGTGGGGTGGGTAATGGCAGTTTGAGTGCAAGCAAAGGAGCAATTAATGGTAATGGAAAGCTTTCTTTGCTGAAATCTATACACTAAAGGCAGTGATAGCCAAGTAGCAAGTATATTTCAGAATATTATATCCTAGTATTACTAATAGGATATGGTAAGATGTCAGAACTCCAGGATCTCCCTAAATTGCATTCAAGGTAACCAGCTGTGAAGTCCATCATCCCTTGTTTCATTGGTGCTACAAACATTTGTGGCACCTTATAAATAAACAATAATAATAAAATAATAATAATTGTAGGATCAGAACCAGGCAACCTGGGAATTAGCTGATCAGAAGAAACTGACTAAACACTGACACCCAGGTAACACAAGGATTAGGAAGAGAGAAGGGTGCAACACACAAGGAGCACAATGGAGAGAACCAGGAGGAGAGAGAAAGGGAAGGCAAGGGAGAGCTGCCCTGGAACCTTTGCAAGAAAAGATGATACCAACAGGGTAGGACTGGACAAGGAAGGTAGGAGATTCAGGAGATAACAATAAAGAGAACAGCACATAATGCTATAATGAGGCACCAAGGATACCACGTAAAAAGGGAGGAGAGTAGCCATGCAGAGCGCAGCTTCAGTTGAAACTCTGGTGATTGATAGCTCAGCCCTCAATTTTTATGTAGACAATCGAGGCCTATCCAACTAAAATATACCAATGAGGTGGTCAGTGAGCACACCACATCCCTGCTGCTAGGCAACAATCAGGACACAAGTTCATGGAGTGCTCTGGCAGGTTGTGTCTACTTGCACAATACGTAGCTTCTCTGTATAAGGTACTATATACAGCTGCTCTGTCTAACCACATGACTGCTCCACATAACAACCATGAACAAATATTTACCTGACATACTTGTTAAACATATTAAAACACACTTTTCTCACCTTCAACACATGTAGGCGTAGAGTAAATGTAATCAACAAAACAGTAAAAAAAACTATAGTTTTTAAGCATGTTTTGAAAAATGTGTAGTATATTATGGGAGAACTATTCACTGAAAAGGTGACCAATAATCAGTTTGGGAGTAGTCCATTTTCTAGGGTAAGCTTACTCTCTTTAGGAATCCTTGAGTGAAAAGACGACTGCTGCTGATGCTGGTGGTGAATCTTCATTACAGGGGACGGCGAAGAAGACTTGCTGTTTCAAACATTAACACAAACAAACTCTAGCGCCTAAACAAATATATTAAATAGATAGGCACCTTGTCTCAAGAGACGTTAGATGCTTGTCATATACCAAAAAACAAAAAGATCTAAATGAGACTATAGCGCCATTATTTACAAATGTAATAATATAACTAACTAACTAAGGACTCCTTGATATCTAAAGTATTCAAATACAATTTATTAAGAATACAATTCATTAAGGACCGGATTCAGAGTATCGCATCCTTGTGAATTTCACACGGATGCAATGCTTTTTGACAGGTCTGCGCATGCGCTACATGCGGAAGGAAGTCGGATTGCTGGCGGATTTTATGGTATCCGCCCGCATCCGATTCCGACTGCAAAGGGGGGTGTGCCAGGATATTTAAATGAGAAAATGTTCAGTTTTCTCATTTAAATATTCCCTGAGCACGAGTCCGCTTGCATGCGGAAATAGCCCTACGATTCCACCATCTCAGAGCTGGTGGAATCGTAGGGTCAGCTCAGCAGACCTTTAAAAAAAAACAAAAAACGCTTGATACTAAAAATTAACCCCTTCCCCCGACCGCCCCGCCGCCGTAGCCTATATGTAAAAAAATAAATAATTGAACCTCCCGTTCGACAGGGCATACTGCAGGTAGTAGAACTACAGGCACAAGCATGCCCATGAATGACAGGGCATGCTAGCGCTTGTAGAACTAACGTTAGATGCTTGTCATATACCAAAAAACAAAAAGATCTCAATGAGACTATAGCGCCATTATTTACAAATGTAATAATATAACTAATAAGGACTCCTTGATATCTGAAGTATTCAAATACAATTTATTAAGAATACAATTCATTAAAACACATAACATATATAATGAACATGCCATGACACAAAACACTATATAACCTTGCCATAGGTATAGTGGTTCAATTGGACTGCTGGTAAAAGGTGATCAATGAGTGAGTATGCAATGGAAAAAAAAAATAATATCAGACAGATGTATAATATGAAACCGGAACAAGCTTCAACAAATGACCTTTTGTGTAAAATGAATGTAAGCCTAAGGATCTGTAGCCTAGACATACAAGTGTGAGCTTAGAGTTGCATGTATGCCAGCGTAATATAGTGCAATTTACTCTACTCTTCCATTCTCAATTCCAATTACCAATAACCTTTTGATTATAGGTCATATCATAATATGTTGGGTCATCATGGCTCATTAAAAGCAAAGGATGACTATATCCATGCTGTATAGAAAGCTTCCTAGTGTTAAATAAAAATGACTATAATGGTATGTGGCCCAGCATTCACCCGTAATTAAAAGGTTGAGTTACTCTTGTAAACAAATTACCATGAACAAAGGGGTTTACAAACGCTTGCTAATTAGTTTAGATTCCCTTAAGCTTTTAGCTGTTTGTAATTCAATAACACAGTATAAATTCTCCAGTTAGAAATGTCTAATGGGAATTGACAAAAAACTAAATAATTGATATTGTCAGCAATTGCAGCCGGAATACACTAGAACATTATTGTCTGCCTGTATACAGGACTACAGTGATTTCCAGGGAGGATGAATAACTGGCTTTAATGAATTAGCAACATAAATGGTAGACAGCTGGCTCTCCATATTGCTGCTGAGAAGGCATAATTTTCTAGCTGACTGAATCAAAAAATAAACATATACCTTCAACATGGATGGCTCTACTTCCTTGAGTTATGCTTATTAACATACATTAAATGACCTGACATTGGTTAAGTAACATTTTCTAAATTCATTTCTATATTACTGAACCTATGCAGAAGAAAAAACACTGTGATGTTTATTAGGTAATACTACTGATATGTCAGCTCAAGACCACACAATGAAAACGAGTTGCTAGCAATATTATTAATTATATTTGTGGATGCTCTGAAAACACCATTTTATTTTTACTAATTTCTATACTTACATCAACTATCTCACCTCTCTCATTTCTCTGACCGTTATTATAATTGTTTCTAGAACCATACATTGACCCTGTCCTTTTAAATGTACCCTGTCCTTTTAAATGCTAAAATCAAGTAATTGTTATGTATTTTTGCCCCTAAAGCATTATTAATATGAATAAAATTAATTTCCAGTCATTCCTAGTCAAATTGGACCACCTCACAGCTTATAAGATTGAGGTTGGTTGTTACATGCTACCATATATTGTCTAATATCCCGCTCTAAACTTTGTGACATTTGTCAAATTTATTGTTATGTATTGGTATTGTTATATGACATATGAAAGGACAATATCTATGGTCCCTTCCACAGTAAATAAATCTATCTATCTATCTATCTATCTTATAGTTTGTAAAATGTTTAAAAAAAACAAATTGAATAATTAAAGAGGAAAAAGTGGGAACAGGACTTGCTGCAGGGTGAATAATATAGAAGTTGCTATAACCTGTATATGCCTAGTAATTGCTCCCTTGTTATGGTAACTGGATTGGAATCCTCTTCTATGTCTGTCTAGCCAGCAAACCAAGGAAGCCACATATCTTTTCACAGCACCCACAAAGCCATGCCTTCTTTTCAATTTAATGTTTTTTTCTTTCTTTTTTATAAAAAAATAATTTTGGGGGTGTTTCTGGGCTACCAAAATCCACCCATGGGTGGTCCACTGGTTCCCTGACAGTCTGACTGAGATCTTTCTTACCTTGGGTGTAGCTGCAGCAATGGCATGTGAGGACTGTTTCTTCAGCGAGACTGCAGGGGAGCTGCTAATAGGGTGGAATGAATTAGTTGCCCCATAGCAACTGAACTCTAGCACCCACTATAGTTGCACCGCTGATATGACTCATCCCAAGCATTCTGTTCAGTCTTTCCACTCAGCTCAATAAAGTTGTAGTTGTTTAACAAAAAAAGTCTCTACAAGCCTGCCTTTATGTTCAGCCCTCCGTGAATGGCTGATCATAGTCATGTGAGGAAATATAAGGCTCAAAAGATCCAAATTTTTTGTGAAAACCGCTCATCTTTAACTAATACTAATCTTCTTATTTTCTATTGACATTTCCCTGCTCTCTTACTTATTCAGATGTCTTTTTGCTACTTCTTCTTAGATGTCCCAGTTATTCCTTAAATTGTCTACAAGTAAATATATCTCATTACCCAATAAAAGCATTACGCTTACCTGTGCAACAAGGTTACTGCCTACAATTATGAAGCTCCCATTGGGACTGATGCAGATATTGGAAGTAAGGGCAAAGCTCAGCTAAATCATTTTGCTAAATAATTTGTGCTTTTAACTCTTTTGCATGCAGGGAAAATACTTTACTTTTGCACATCAAATACTGCATAGCTTTATGTTTAATCTATAAAATAGAAATGAGCTAAGAAACTTCACATTTCAATTCTGATTCTGCTTTCACAGTTTAATATTACTTCCCCTTGCAGTTTAATATGGTATTGCTCAGGTCTACACTTCCAACTCCGGATCAGCCCCTGCACGTGCATTATAGGAGTTGGATGTAATTAATCAATCAATCATTAAATAAATAAATGAATACATACATATGCTGTGTGTAATGGACCTGATTCAGAGCTGCGCATCTGCCTATATTTTAGACAAAAGCTCAGTGGAACTCAGGAACAGCGTATGCATGAGCAAAAATAGTTGAACACTATGCATGCGCAAATGTTTACCTGCAACACCTTACTAATCTGAATTTCTTCGGATTTCTTCTGCCAGCCCTTCAAACTTTTTCTTTGCACCTACCCTGACAGTGGCGCACCCAGGGGGGGTTTCTGGTTGCCCAGAATCCCCCCCAGATTAAAAAAAAAAATTGAAAAGTGAGCAAAAAAAGGGTGAACATTTGAAAAGGGGCGTGGCCTCGTGGGTGCCGCAAAAGGGGCGTGGCTTAGCGGCCATATGATCCGAATTGACATGGAGGAAGATGGTCCTGGCCTATGCTGCAATAGGAAAGCAGCAATGGTAAATGGGTCACTACAAATACAACAGTGCTTATGCAATGACAGACTCTGTGCTGCTATTACTATGAGATCTGTACATTGTGTAATGTGCTCTACTAATGCCTTGTATATTGCTATTATTACACACACACACACACACACACGGTCATTTTTGCCTCGTGCAGTATGACAGTGTTGGCGGGTCAGGAGCAGAGCTTGGGCAGGACACAGCGAAGCTAATTTGCTGTGCTTTAAGGCTCCAAAAGGTTTGCAGCTATGATAATTTACCCCACATGTATTACACGCATTGGAAACCCCCCTTTAAAAATCCTGCGTTTGCCACTACTTTAGATCCCATAAACCATAGTCACATGGCTACTCAATGCAAAGTAGTTCGCAGAACCTATTCATGGCCTGCAGAAAAAAGGTGACTAGCTGAGCTGGGATCTTAACCAGTGACCTGAATGTGGGTTCTCTGCCTCCTGATGGTGAAGGTGTATATTTAGGTACCATGAACCCACCAAAGGTGGGTGCTCTGCTGCGATGCCATATGTGGCTCCATGGGCCTGATCCAGAGCTAAGATGTTACACTGAGCGCTGTAGCGCTCAGCGTAACATCGCTGCTCTGGCCCGACACTCCCCCTTGTAGGAGCGTATTAACTCTAACTTACGCCGGCTGCAGGCTACCCTAA
>WWET01003924.1:52410-75410 GCA_011038615.1 Limnodynastes dumerilii | reverse complement strand
GGTGGTGCCCCATCCAGCAGCCCTACGGCGCTACTATGGACGCCCGATCTAAGATCGGGCGTTTCCATAGTGACGCTGGGCAACATCTGCCCGGCGCATGCACATAAGACTTACGGCCGCCGTACTAGCGACGGCGGCCGTAGCTTTGGATCAGGCCCCATGTGAGGAAAACGTATCTTTAGGTCACATAAACCATATTCACATGGCTACTCAATACAAAGTAGTTGACAGAATAAGTTTGACTAGCTGAGCTGGGATTTTAACCAGTGACCTGAATGTGGGTGCTCTGCCTCCTGATGATGAAGGTGTATATTTAGGTACCATAAACCATAGTCAAATGGCAACTCAGTGCAGAGAAACCTATTGCCAGCTTAGGAAGAGGTCTGACTGGCTGGCTGAGCTGGGATTTGAACTTGTGACCTACTACACCAAAGGCAGGTGCTCTGCTGCAATGCCATATGTAGCTCCATGTGGTAAAGTGGTATCTTTAGGTTCCATAAACCATAGTCACATGACTACTCAATACAAAGTAGTATGGCCTGCAGAACTAACTGCAAAGAAGCCTAGTGCCACTCTGGGGAAGAGGTTTGACCAGCTGACTGGCTGTCTGAGCTGGCATTTAAACCTACAGCACCAAAGGTGGGTGCTTTGCAGCGATGCCATATGTGGCTCCATGTAAGGAAACGGTATATTTAGGTCCCATAAACCATAGTCACATGGCTACTCAATACAAAGTAGTTGGCTGATGGTGAAGGTGTATATTTAGGCACCATGAACCATAGCATGTAGCAGCCTGGGGAAGAAGTTTGACCAGCTGATTTGCTGGCTCGGCTGGGATTTGAGCTAGTGACCTACTGCACGTGCTCTGCTGCAAATCCATATGTTGTTCCTCATTGTGAAATGGTATCTTTAGGTCCCATAAACCATAGTCACATGGCTTCTCAATACAAGGTGGTTGGCAGAACCTATTCATGTCTTGAAAAAAGAGTTTGACTAGCTGAGCTGGGATTTTAACCAGTGACCTGCTGGACTGAATGTGGGTTCTCTGCCTCCTGATGGTGAAGGTGTATATTTAGGTACCATAAACCATGGTCAAATGGCAATTCACTGCAAAGAAGCCTATTGCCAGCCTGGAAAAGAGGTTTGACCAGCTGACTTGGGATTTGAACTGGTGCCTGCTGTACCAAAAGTGGTTGCTCTGCTGTGCTGCCATATGTGGCTCCCTTTATCTTCAGGTTTCATAAACCATAGTCAAATGGCTACTCAATACAAAGTATTTTGCAAAACCTATTTATGGCCTGCAGAAAATGTTTGACTAGCTGAGCTGTGATTTGAACCAGTGACCTGATGCACTGGATGTGGATGCTTTGCCTTCCGATGGTGAAGGTGTATATTTAGGGACCATGAACCATAGTCACATTGCAATTCACTGCAAAGAAGCCTATTGCCAGCCTGTGGAAAAGCTGACTGGCTGAGTTGGTATTTGAATCAGCAACTTGCTACACCAAGGGCAGGTGCTCTGCTGCGATGCAATATGTGTCTTCCTGTGGTGAAAAGCTATCTTTAGGTCCCATAAACCATAGTCACATGGCTACTCAATACAAAGATTATTGGTAGAACCTATTCATGGCCTGCAGAAAAGGTTTGACTAGCTGAGTTGGGATTTGAACCAGTGACCTGCTGCACTGAATGTGGGTGCTCTGCCTCCTGATTGTGAATGTGTATATTTAGGTACCATGAAACATAGTCACAGGGCAGCCTGGGGAAAAGGTTTGACCAGCTGGGTGGCTGAGCTGGGAGTCAAACCAACAACCTGCTGCTCTAAAGGTGGATTTGCTGCTGTGATGCCATACGTGGCTACCCATGGTGAAAAGGTATCTTTAGCTCCAATAAACCATAGTCACATGGCTACTCAATACAAAGTAGTTAGCAGAACTTATTCATGGCCTGCAGATAAAGGTTGACTAGCTGAGCTGGGATTTGAAGCAGTGACCTGCTGCACTGAATGTGGGTGCTCTGCCTCCTGATTGTGAAAGCGTATATTCTGGTCCCTTGAACCATAGTCACATGGCAATTCACTGCAAAGAAGCCTATTGCCAGCTTGGGGAAGGGGCTTGACCAGCTGACTGGATGACTGGATGATTGAGCCAAGATTTGAACCAGTGACCTACTGCACCAACGGTGGATGCTCTGCTGTGATGCCATATGTGGCTCCATAGGGTGAGAAGGTATCTTTAGGTCCCATAAACCATATTCACATGGCTACTCAATACAAAGTAGTTGGCAGAACCTATTCATGGCCTGCAGAAAACATTTGACTAGCTGAGCTGGGATTTGAACCATTGACCTGCTGCACAAAATGTGGGTGCTCTGCTTCCTGATGGTGAAGGTGTATACTTAGGTACCATGAACCATAGTCACATGGCGGCCTGGGGAAGAGGTTTGACTAGCTGACTGGCTGGCTGAGCTGTGCTTTGAACCAGTGCCTGCTGCACCAAAGGTGGGTGCTCTGCCATGATGCCATATGTTGAAACCTGTGGTGAAAGTGTATCTTTAGGTCCCATAAACCATAGTCACATGGCTACTCAATACAAAGTAGTTGGCAGAACCTATTCATGGCCTGCAGAAAAAGTTTGACTAGCTGAGCTGGGATTTGAACCATTGACCTGCTGCACAAAATGTGGGTGTGCTGCTTTCTGATGGTGAAGGTGTATATTTAGGTACCATGAGCCATAGTCACATGGCAATTCACTGCAAAGAAGCCTATTGCCAGCCTGAGGAAGAGGTTTGACCAGCTGACTGGATGATTAAGCCAAGATTTGAACCAGTGACCTACTGCACCAACGGTGGATGCTCTGCTGTGATGCCATATGTGGCTCCATAGGGTGAGATGGTATCTTTAGGTCCCATAAACCATATTCACATGGCTACTCAATACAAAGTAGTTGGCAGAACCTATTCATGGCCTGCAGAAAACATTTGACTAGCTGAGCTGGGATTTGAACCATTGACCTGCTGCACAAAACGTGGGTGCTCTGCTTCCTGATGGTGAAGGTGTATATTTAGGTACCATGAACCATAGTCACATGGTGGCCTGGGGAAGAGGTTTGACTAGCTGACTGGCTGGCTGAGCTGTGCTTTGAACCATAGTCACATGGCAATTCACTGCAAAGAAGCCTATTGCCAGCCTGAGGAAGAGGTTTGACTGGCTGGCTGAGCTGGTATTTGAACCGACAACCTGCTGCACCAAAGGTGGGTGCGCTACAATGATGTAATACACTGCTCCACATGAGAGAGATGTATATTTAGGTCCCATAAACCATAGTCATATCGCTACTCAATACAAAGTAGTATATTTAGGTCCCATAGACCTGCTGGACTGAATGTGGGTTCTCTGCCTCCTGATGGTGAAGGTGTATATTTAGGAACCATGAACCATAGTCACATAGCAACTCACTGCAAAGAAGCCTATTGCCAGCCTGGGAAAAAAGTTTGACCAGCTGACTGGCTGAGCTGGGTTTCGAACTGGTGCCTGCTGTACCAAAGGTGGTTGCTCTGCTGTGATGCCATATGCAGCTCCCTTTGGGCCTGATCCAGAGCAACACTCGCAAGCGAGCGTACGCTCATCGTATGCGAATTTTCGGCTAAAAATTCGCAATGCGCATGCCCAGTATGACAGCTTCCGGTCGCCCGAGCGTCATGAGCGAATAGCGGGCGTATCGTTAGCGTATTTTTCGCTCGCTGGGCGTATTTTTTTTACGATGGTCGGCTGGGCGCCCGTTTTACTACAGGGAGGCGGGGATAGCCATTTAAATTGTACAGTATGGGCGTGCTAAGCGTATTTTCTCAGCGTATTTTCTGCGAATTTTCGTACGGCCGACGGTCGTACCCAGTGTAGGGTATAGCCGCCGTAAGCAGGGACTTTACTATGGGAGTGCTAGGGGCGTGTAGGTTGATACGACGAGCGTACGTTCGCATTCGCCCGTCGTGCGAATTTTCGTAGCGCTGGATCAGGCCCTTTGTCTTTAGGTTTCATAAACCATAGTCAAATGGCTACTCAATACAAAGTATTTTGCAGAACCTATTCATGGCCTGCAGAAAAAGTTTGACTAGCTGAGCTGTGATTTGAACCAGTGACCTGATGCACTGGATGTGGGTGCTTTGCCTTCTGATGGTGAAGGTGTATATTTAGGTACCATGAACCATAGTCACATTGCAATTCACTGCAAAGAAGCCTATTGCCAGCCTGTGAAAAAGCTGACTGGCTGGCTGAGTTGGTATTTGAATCAGCAACTTGCTACACCAAGGGCAGGTGCTCTGCTGCGATGCAATATGTGTCTCTCTGTGGTGAAATCTATCTTTAGGTCCCATAAATCATAGTCACATGGCTACTCAATACAAAGATTATTGGTAGAACCTATTCATGGCCTGCAGAAAAAGTTTGACTAGCTGAGCTGGGATTTGAACCAGTAACCTGCTGCACCAATAGTCACATGGCTACTCAATACAAAGTAGTTGGCAGAACCTATTCATGGCCTGCAGAAAAGGTTTGACTAGCTGAGTTAGGATTTGAACCAGTGACCTGCTGCACCAAATGTGGGTGCTCTGCCTCCTGATTGTGAATGTGTATATTTAGGTACCATGAACCATAGTCACATGGCAACAAGCTGCAAAGAAGCCTATAGCCAGCATGGGTTAGAGGTTTGCCCAGCTGACTAAGCTGGGATTTGAAACAGCAACCTGCTGCACCGAAGTTGGGTGCTCTGCTGTGATGCCATATGTGGCTCCATATGGTGAAAAGGTATCTTTAGGTCCCATAAACCATAGTCACATGGATACTCAATACAAAGTAGTTGGCAGAACCTATTGATGGCCTGCAGAAAAAGTTTGACTAGCTGAGCTGGGATCTTAACCAGTGACCTGCTGCACTGAATGTGGGTGCTCTGCCTCTTGATGGTGAAGGTGTATATTTAGGTCCCCAATTCACTGTAAAGAAGCCTATTGCCAGCCTGTGGAAGAGGTTTGACCAGCTGACTGGCTGGCTGAGCTGGGATTAGAACCTGCGACCTGCTGCACCAATAGTCAGATTGCTACTCAATACAAAATAATTGGCAGAACCTATTCACGGCCTGCAGAAAAAGTTTGACTAGCTGAACAGGGATTTTAACCAGTGACCTTCTGCACTGAATGTGGGTGTTCTGCCTCCTGATGGTGAAGGTGTATATTTAGTTACCATGAACCATAATCACTTGACAGTCTGGGGAAGAGGTTTGACCAGCTGTCTGAGCTGAGATTTAAACCGGTGGCCTGATGCATCAAAGGTGGTTGCTCAGCTGTGATGTCATATGTGCCTCCCTGTGGTGCAAAAGTATCTTTAGGTCCCATAAACCATAGTTACATGGCTACTCAATACAAAGTATTTGGCAGAACCTATTCATGGTCTGCAGAAAAATTTTGACTAGCTGAGCTGGGATTTTAACCAGTGACCTGATGCACAGAATGTGGGTGCTCTGCTTCCTGATGCTGAAGGTGTATATTTAGGTACCATAAACACATGGCAGACTGGTGAAGTGGTTTGATGAGCTGGCTGGCTGAGCTGGGATTTGAACTGGTGACCTGCTACACCAAAGGCGAGTGCTTTACTGCAATGCCATATGTGGCTCTCTGTGATGTGTTACACTTATGCCACTTCACTATGAGTTCATCGCATCTCTGCAGACCATCGCATCTCTACTAAACTTCACTGTGAGTTCATTGCATCGCTACAGACCATTGCATCTCTGCTATACACCGCTGTGTGTTCATTGCATCACTGCAGACCATCGAATCTCTACTAAACTTCACTGTGAGTTCATTGCATCGCTGCAGACCATCTCATGTCTACTAAACTTCCCTGTGTGATCTCCGCAAACACTGGAGACCATTGCATCTCGGCTAAACTTCCCTGTGTGAACTCCGCATCACTGCAGACCATTGCATCTCTGCTAAACTTCCCTGTGTGATCTCTGCATTGCTGCTAAACTTCACTCTGAGTTCACCACATCGCTGCAGACCATTACATCTCTGCTAAACTTCACTGAGACTTCATTGCATCACTTGAGGGAGTTTCTATTGCTTCCTAGTACTCGGCTGTGACAGGACCTTACTGTTGATGATCTTCTCAATAAACCAATCATTCTTTTGTTCATCTGCCTCCTTTACTGCAATGCCATATGTGGCTCTCTGTGATGTGTTACACTTATGCCACTTCACTATGAGTTCATCGCATCTCTGCAGACCATCGCATCTCTACTAAACTTCACTGTGAGTTCATTGCATCGCTACAGACCATTGCATCTCTGCTATACACCGCTGTGTGTTCATTGCATCACTGCAGACCATCGAATCTCTACTAAACTTCACTGTGAGTTCATTGCATCGCTACAGACCATTGCATCTCTGCTATACACCGCTGTGTGTTCATTGCATCACTGCAGACCATCGAATCTCTACTAAACTTCACTGTGAGTTCATTGCATCGCTACAGACCATTGCATCTCTGCTATACACCGCTGTGTGTTCATTGCATCACTGCAGACCATCGAATCTCTACTAAACTTCACTGTGAGTTCATTGCATCGCTACAGACCATTGCATCTCTGCTATACACCGCTGTGTGTTCATTGCATCACTGCAGACCATCGAATCTCTACTAAACTTCACTGTGAGTTCATTGCATCGCTACAGACCATTGCATCTCTGCTATACACCGCTGTGTGTTCATTGCATCACTGCAGACCATCGAATCTCTACTAAACTTCACTGTGAGTTCATTGCATCGCTACAGACCATTGCATCTCTGCTATACACCGCTGTGTGTTCATTGCATCACTGCAGACCATCGAATCTCTACTAAACTTCACTGTGAGTTCACAGAGGTGAGTTGTAGATCTTGTGATGATCTGAGAGAACGTGCTGGGATATATCTTGAGAAAATATGTGTGTATTTATTTAACTTAAACACTATTACACTTTTTTTAAATTCAAATTAATTTTGTATTGTTGTTTAAATTTTTTTTATCTATTTAAATATATTTTCATGTACATTTTGTTGGCAATGTTATATTTTCTAAAATGTATAATTAAAATTTAGTTTTCAAAAACTGGATTCTTTCTAATTATGTAGACGAGTTTGCCTGTTACTCTTGCAGTTAAGGCATGCTGGGACTCGTAGTTTCACAACACCTGGAGTGTCACAGGTTAGCCAACACTGGTATAAGGGCTGCTGGGATTAGGGATGTAGTGGTGGCTGCTGGGATTGGGGATGTAGTGGTGACTGCTGAGAATGGGGATGGTAAGATGGTTACTGGGAATAGGAATGGTGAATTCATATCTCCCAACATTTGAGTATTCAAAAGAGGGACAAAATTTTGGTAGAGGGAGTGTGTCTTGTACCACTCAGTGGGCATGTCTGGGTCAGTGGTTGTGTCTTGCATCACCCAGACCAGCGGGTTTTGTGTCTGCCCCTTTTATTTAACAACTATCCATGTGTCTGCCGCTTATTATTAGGCCTGCCATTCATATGTCAGCCATTTATTAATTGTCCAAGAATCATTTATCCAGCCTCCATGTCTGCCTCTTTATTATTTGTCCAGCCTCCATGTCTGCTCATTATTATTTTGTCCAGCCTCCATGTGCGCCCCTTGTAATGTCCAGCCTCCATGTGTGCCCCTTGTAATGTCCAGCCTCCATGTGTGTCCCTTGTAATGTCCAACCTCGATATGTGCCCCTTGTAATATCCAGCCTCCAATGTGTGGCCCTAGTAATATCCAGCCTCCAATGTGTGTCCCTACTAATGTCCAGCCTCCAATGTGTGCCCCTAGTAATGTTCAGTCTCCATGTGTGCTCCTAGTAATGTCCAGCCTCCATTGTCTGCCCTTGTAATGTTCAGCCTCCATGTGTGCCCCTTGTAAATTTCCAGCTTCCATTGCCTGTCCCTTTTAATGTCCAGCCTCCATTGTCTGCCCCTTTTAATGTTCAGACTCCATTGTTTGGCCCTTATATTGTCCAGCCTCCATTGTCTGCCCCTTATGGCTGGACATAATATCCATGTGTGCCCATTATGTTCAGCCTTCATGTCTTCCCCTTATAATGTACAGCTTCCATTGTCTGCCCCTTATGTCCAGCCTCCATGTGTGTCCATTATGTCCAGCCTCCATGTCTTCTGTTACTTACCTTTATCTTCTCCCTTCCTCCACGGCGCTCCCTCTCTCTCTGCTGCTGCCTCTCTCTCCATCTGATCTTCGGTCACGTGGTGCGGTACTGGTAATAAAGGGCTCCTACCCAATCTGTTTCTAGAACGGCAGTGAGTGCATAAGTTCGGTCACTGCTATTCAAAATAACAGGTTTGGTCCTACAGGGCTCCGTACCTGTACAGTGTGGTGTAAAGCCCTGCCCCATATACAGCAGCACAGGCTTTACAAAAAAAAAAACAACTTGTCCCAAAAGTCTGATCTCGGGACAAGTTGTGAAACGGGCGGGACAGTCCCCCGAAAATGGAACTGTCCCGCTGGAATCGGGACACTTAGGAGGTATGGTAAAATAGCTGCTGGGAATAGGGATGGAATGGTGGCTGCTGGGAACATGAATGAAATGGTGGCTCAGGTTCATAACTTGTAATGTTAAGGTCCTAGTCCAGGGTCTGTTCATTTGCCTCTGCTTCATGTGTTGGGCTTTCTGTAAGTGAAAATGATTTAAAAATAAAGCACAAATCTCAATAAAAGCTTTACACCTGTGTTAAGAAAAGATTGCCGCATTCAACACAGGTTGACAGTAGCAGTTGTGCACCCAGCTGCTGACATAACAGCATGCATTCATTAATGATCCCACATATATTGTTGATTAAACATAATATATTATGGCTACATATATCAAAATGTATGTTTAGCAAATGTCTGCATCAGGACCCACAAAAAATATTTTTGGATTATAGTTAATATTTCTTTAAATGCCATTTTCATGTGTTATGCTACCATTGAAATATGATATTCTTTCTAGAATTTTAATCTTAGGACATTTACCAGCTGATGCACTTGGGTTGAGATGCATAGGAGGACCACAAACAGAGTTCATGTCCCCTACACCCAAAGCTTCTTGTGTTGCCACTGCTCCCAAACCCAGGCATTCAAGGTGAGAAAATTGTAAAGACACTGGCAAAGGCTCATCAGCATTATTGCAATATGCAAAATACCAAAAAATCATTCATTCTTTTTATAGGTTTGAGGTATCTCCTGAAGTAAAAGAGACTTCATGAAAACAGTTGTCTCTCGTACCTTCAAGTTAAAAGATCAACCAGAATAGCAAGTCACTCATACCTGACCATAAGTCTTACTTCTGACAGCAGGATCATGTAATGTGGACATCTGCAGTAAAAATGGCCCACCAACTAAGCTAAGCGATCACTAGGCCTTAAACAACGTGAAGGGCAGAAAAGAAACGCAGCAAGTTAACATAACACTGCATACAACGAGGAAGTTTGCTAAGCTTGAGTATAGCCTTTCAGATACACACAAATGGAAGTTGCTCAATCAATTTTTAGGTAAATGCACACAGGTGCATGAAAGGCACAGGGGGAATCTGCTAGTAACAGAAACACAGGAAAGGAAATGCCCCAGCAACACTGCTATTACCCAGTAACAGACTATATCATTCTATCTGTAATATAAAATACAGAAATGTCCATTACACATATTTACAAATATATGATAAGCCACCAGCCACCATCAAGGCCTTTCTGCTTATGGTGATCCTTACTCTAACAATAGTAAAGTCTGTTACTGGTTAATGGCAGTGGTTGACACTAACAGAGCTTAATGCAGAGCTCTAAACTTTCAAGTTGGGAGGATTGATATGAAAACTTGAAGTGACTATAATGCAAGAACACCAAACAGCAGAGCTATCTTTGCTTCCTTCATTTTATTTTAAATACATGGTAGTACTCAGAACTGTTTTGTGAATGCTCATATATCATCAGCATTTTATGTGGTTTCATAATCCCTATTTTCAATGCCTGACTAATATGCTATTGTGCTACATTGTACTTTGCTCTCTTGCCTTATTGGTATTTTATATCTGTTACTTTTGACATTAATATAACTGTGTTGTTCTGATCTTGATCAGTAATTTGACCTTGAAGCAGTTCTGTCAGCCATGACATTTTCCTTTAACAGCTTCCAATTTATCAGACCAAAAAATGAGGGTGACTTTATCATGAAAATAATACATTTTAATGTACTTTTGTGCAAAGTAATGACCTAGAAATGTTAGATATGGTTCAGGGTAAAGATGGTTATGGTGATATCCACTGTATCCTTACCCAGGAAACAGACATTCTTAAGTTTTTTGATTCACAGTTTTATCACAACTTTATGACTGAAACAGGTCACAGTTATGTTGCTTGTGAAAGTCTGTACAATGATTAGGAAAAATTGAACTGATTTTGTTACAGTCAAGTTTCAACGTAGCAAACACAGTACCTGAATCTTCAGACTCCGGCAGTGAGAAGCCCCTATTGACACATTAATGTGTCAATATCATGCAAGTATATTTAAGTAATTAACTATAATGGACCATATTCAAACTTACCCTGGAATTCCATACAGAAGCCTCCGCTGCCGAGGCTATATGGAATTTGTGATCCAAAAGTCCGCATGTAGGAAAGCATGCCACTCCCCCTTGCTCTCCATGTCCAGATTTACTAAGCTGTGGGTTTTGAAAGAGTAGAAAGTTTGACCATAGCAACTCTAATCCAGCATTTTAACCCCAGCAGAAAAACTGTAGTAAAAGAACCTAGAACTTGCAGTAAAGCCCGCAGGAACAGATTTCAGCACTCTAGTTTAACTCTCCCAGGTGCCACTCCAACCAAGCAGCAGCTTCTCTCTATGGGGCTGATTCAGAGATGCGATTGCGAAAAGATCGCAAATATACGCATCTAAGGTTAAGATCTTAGCAGGTTACAGCCCACTGCATAAAGAGTCACTCCCCTTGCAAACAGTGGACATGGAGGGTTAGATTTAGGGAAGGGCTAAGCTTACGGCTTTGGACATGGAGGGTTAGATTTAGGGAAGGGCTAAGCTTACGGCTTTGGACATGGAGGGTTAGATTTAGGGAAGGGCTAAGCTTACGGCTTTGGACATGGAGGGTTAGATTTAGGGAAGGGCTAAGCTTACGGCTTTGGACATGGAGGGTTAGATTTGGGGGAAGGCTAAGCTTAGGGCTTAGGACATGGAGCGTTAGATTTAGGGGAGGGGTTAGGTTAGGATCAGGCTGCGGGGAAAGGAGACTTGGGTTCAGGCTGCGGGGAGGGGAGTCTTAGGGTTAGGCTGCGGGGAAGGGAGGGTTAGGGCCAGGCTGCACGTAAGGAAGGTTAGGGTCAGACTGCAGGGAAGGAAGATTAGGGTCAGGCTGCATGGAAGGGAGGGTTAGGGTAAGGTAAGGATTAAGGAAAGGGTTGGGGTTAGGTTTTTTCTTACCTTACGAAGCAGCGTGTTCAGTGATCCAGGAATCGATTGCTTAGCCTCTTTTTGTCATATGTGTCAATGAGCCATTTATCAAGAAATTCCTCAGAATGGGGCCCTTCTGCTTTTTCAGGAAGCCCTAGAAACCTCACATTATTGTGGCACAGATGCCCATCAATATCAGTCAATTTCTGTTAGTAATTTTTTATATAATAAGCTCTCCCCATAATAATCTGACTCCTTAATTATCCACAGGTACAGCAGCAATAAAGTAAAGCTCTGGCATTTCTGACTGTGTAGCCTTGCAGAATGTTGGAGAATTATGGAGTCAGAGAGGTGAAAAAACTAGGTGATAGATGTACAGGGTCCAATTTTTTTTAAATGGCCAAAAGCTATGCGATATTGCAAAACAATGATCGGACCCAATTATTTATTGCAGTTTGGGAAAAAAATCTAGTCTACAGCCATTATTGGTCTGATTTACTGACAACTAGAGGATCAGACCAATAATCACTCTTGTCTGGCCATCTTTAAACTATTTGGGCATAAATGGCTAAAAACCACTTACAAAGTGAAAACTATGGTTGTTATTTTCAGCTTCTGAGAACAGAGCTAAAGCAAATCACTTACTAATAAGGTTACAGGGTTTTTTTTTTTTTATACTAAGCAGCGAACAAGCAAATTCACTTGTAGATGAAATTTACAAGTGAAATACTGTATGCATATTATATAAGCAGGGGGGTATTCTCAACAGTTGATTGCATAAATGATTAATGTAAAGGAACCATTAAATGAATTTCAGTGCACATTTAAAGAAGGCATTCAGTTTTGGTTTATGATGTTTTACTTATAATATAACCTGGAGATGTTAGGAAGAAAAGCTCATTGAGCCACTGCTTTACCATTGTCCTAAAGTTATCTACAGGCTCTTCTGATATGAAAACTGATAGCTTTCCGTTATTTTATTTTCTTTGTAGGCAATTTTTACTGAGCTCTCTGGGCTCTAATTACAACAGCTTCATTTAAAAACGCCTGACAGTCTGTGTTTGTCCAATTATCCATAGTATTGTTTGGCTCGTAGTGCAGATGTTTTCAATGCCTAGTATTACATTCTTCTGTCTTAAGAACCCATTTTCTATAAATGCAGAATTCTCCCCAGCTTACCAGTTTTTTTTCTGATTGGTTTATGTAATTGGTCCTTAAATTGCCTATTGTTTTGAAACATTAAACAAAAGTTAATTGAACAATTTTTTTTTTGAAGCTGTTACATGACTGTATAGAATATCACATGTCTTATTTTAGGTTTACAAGAAAACTAATATGTCAGTACATTTGAAAACCTATTGCACTTGTAGAGTTTCGAAGTACCAGAAATTTCCTCATACATACTTTTCTGTTTTTCACTAAATGGAAGTTATATATTAAAAGAGTTGCTGTCAATCATTTGTGTAAGTTTGTTCTAATTTAATGAATAAAAAGAGAACAAAAAAAATTCTATACAATAGCTGGTAAGTAAATGTGGCAACTATATCAATTAAAATAAAGTTGTATCATTTAAAGTTAAGTTTACAATTTTTATTAAATTCAATTAATTCATTTTGATGAGAGGTTAGAAAATAACTTTGCCCATATTCAGAAGAAGCTTCTGCGTCTTAAGTGCACATATTTAGTAAATTACCTACTATGCAGTTCGGTACGTAGATTGCCTCTGTGCGGTCTTTAAGTAGTAAGAGGTGGCGTAATGCCGCTGCTGGGAGTGATTAGGAAGAAGTGGGAGGGGAGATGGATTTTGATTAGAAGGGCGGAGGGGAGTCGGGGAGAGGCAATGTCCATGCAGAGCTTCCTTCTTAAGAAGGAAACTCTGCAAGGTTACATAAGGTACTCGTAAGTTCCATAAGGTACCTTAAAATGGGGGTTGGGTTAGGGGCTGGAAGAGTGAGTTAGGTGCGGATCTGTCCATATGTAACTCACTCTTAACTGTGAATATGGTCCTTTGACTCTTTTTGCAGTGATTATGAATCACCAGGCATCGCCGTGATCTTCCAGCGATTTTTTTTTTAAATCACTGGATTCACCAAGCTTGTTTTTTGCTGGCGATTTATAGGCAGCAATTTTTTCATGGATAATTCCTTTTAAAATTGCTGCTGATCATGGCCATGATTATATATAAACAAAATTGCTTTTAAAAATGCAGGTGCCTATAGTACTAGAAGGTAAAGCATTGCCATATGTTTCAGGCCATGCTGTGCCTTATAGTACTATAAGCGTAAGCATGGCAAGGGTTAATGTCATGCTGCACAATTAATAATAACTGCAAAAAGTATGTCATTATGAGAAAAAACACATATGTACACGTATAACTGCTACATTACACAACATAGTTTACTCTTTAATATTCTAGCCCTGTTAGAATAGATGTTAATGAATGTGCCCTGTTGGAATGCATTTTTAACTTCTTATCCCCGTAATAATGCTGTAAAAAGTTACATCTGGGCTAAACCATGTTGATTTCAGGGGAGTCAAATTTCATTTGTTGCACCAGTATTATAGTTAAAAGGTGATGTTTCCCAGCTCGAGTCTAATTAGCAGTTTAAAAGTGAAGCTGATCAGGTATCTGTGTGCAATAAGTAAAAGCAAAGCATTCTCCCTGCATGCATAGAATAAAATGAACTTGACTCCCCCTGAAATCAACATGGTTTTGCCCAGGTGTAACTTTAAGTTCTTATTTTCAGCCTCTGAATCAGGCCCACTGTTATTTAGACTTGAGCTGGGAAGCATCACCTCTAAACACTAATACTGTTTGCAGCAGATGAAATATGACTCCCCTGAAATCAATATGGTTTAGCCCAGGTGTAACTAAGTTCATGCACTTAACAAGGTCTGGATCCAGCCCATTATGTTTAATGATAATATATAATGCCATGATGTCTGCTGTATGAGGAACATATATGAGGAACATATTATCTTCCCATTTTATATTCTTAAGTTTAGTGAGAATATCTCCAGTATCTTAAATGTATGATGGGGTGTTCATGACTAATTGTTAAAGGTGGAGGTCTATAAAATGAGAGAGGTTAGATGTTATAGAGTTTGTGACAGCAATAATGGGCCTACCAAGGGAATTACTCCTCCCTTATATAGAGGGAGGGGTTCGTTATTTGTTCATCCACCTATTTTGTTTGCTAGGGTTTTTACCTTTTTAAATTTCGATTTTATTCTTTTTTTCAACCCTCTGGTTTCCCTATATTGTCTCATATTAGTCCATTCTGCGGGGTGTGATGATTTTGTCCTTCCCTGTGAAAATTTCTTTTAATGGGGAGAATCTATTTTGTAGTGGGATGTCATGAGCTACTTGGATTCTAGTTCTCATGGTTATTATTATTTGTTCTTTTCCTACCATCTTCATAATGATCCCTCCTATATGTGTCTGAATTCCATCCTCTGTTGTCGTAGAAATTGCTTGCATTGTTATAAGAATATCTCTCCTTATCTGTCAAGCACCAGACTCAGCGGCGGTACCAGAGCAGAGGTGTGGAGTCTAACCACAAGCCTGGTTTTCACCAGAGCCCCTGATGGTGGGAATTATCTTGGCTGCAGTCAAGTGTCATATCATGGCTCTCTGCACAGATGCCAGGATGGTGAACAAGATCCGAGGGTTGCAGGAGGTAGCACAGGAGAGGCTACAGATACTGGATACTGTGGTCAGCAGAGGACACCGGAAGTGCAGACATAGCAGACACAAGCAGGAACCAGACACATTGAAATACAGGGAAAACTGGGGGCCATATAAATGGGACCGAGGACTGGATAACAGGGACCAAGGACTGGAGAAAGGACCTGGAACCAGGCAGGCAGAACACACGAGGGAACTAGATGATGCAATTTTAGCAAGAAAGGATACCTGTTACTCTGATGGTGAAGAGATGTGAAAGGATGGTTTTAATAGAGCTGCTAATCAGTAAATTCCAGCAAGGGAATGAGCCACACCTGTGAACTAATGCCTGCAGCAGAGTGAATACCAGATAATGCTGGGAACTGAAAGAAGGTCATGTGATAAACAAATAAACAAAGGTTAACAAAAGAAATAAGGTGCAGTAAAAAGTACTGTGATCGTGACATTATCATAATATCCTCTTTTGTATTTGCTTCACTTTAATATATATATAATATATGGCAAAAAGTACCAATAAGAGTTTAGATTTAATCTATTTAGCATATTCTACCAGATGATAGACAAAATAGGTAGACCCTTATAAAAAAAATGCTATTACATTTTGGATAATGAGTACAAGTCTTGCAAGCACTAGTGCTGTATAAATCAATAGAATTTTTTTTTTACAAAAGAATGTGATGATTGCAGTCAGAGGTTTGGCATAGATTAATGGAACCCAGAGCAAATTAATGCTACGGTGCACCCAACCTTGTCCTCCCGTAGTGTAGTGAGCCAGGGAGTGGAGTGAGCATGTTCCCTAACATTTTCTGGCTAAAAGGAAGTGCTATTTTTACTTTTATGAATTTTTTTTTGTTGGGTTCTTCTCTTTGTGTCTCACGTTGTTTCTTACTGCACTGATGGTCTGGAGAAAATTTAGCTAGCCGCCATTACACATGTCCTCCCACTGCTCCCCTATTACATATTTCCCTTCCTCTGTACACATCTCCCTTTCAGTCTCTTCCCTCTAATTACATAAGAGAGGAGCTCCACCCTCGCTACCTTCCTGACTGAAGTTACTGGTAGCAACTGCTGACTTGCCTGCTCTAAATGTACAATTCATAAGTCATTCAATTATAGTGACCAATTAAGTTCAAACACATAACTATCAGGTTTTTAAACCAATGCCTATATTAAAAAACAATAATTATTATTGTAATTTATTTTCAATATATGTTTCTAATACTGAGATCACTGTTTTATTTATGTAGTAACAAATGTTACTTTATTTTTTCTTTAATTTATCTTTAATTTATTTCTCTTTTTTTTCCCAAAAATTGAACACAGTAGACACATTTAGGGTCAGTATTAAGAAATGTTTCTAGTGTTATCCTTCATTTATTTAACCTTTTTTTTTCAGTTCCAAACAATTTATTTGCAAGGTTCCACAGGGGTCAGTACAAATGCAGATATCACAACTGCAGTCCCTTGATCTTTTCATGTAACTAGAATTGCTTACAGCTAAAAATCAATATGCCTATTTCAGACTTGCCAAATGTGTCAATGAGTTTGTCTATATTTGTTAATTTTGTTACTTCAAAATAATATGCCTATTACCCAAATTAAATTCTTTTATCTATTGCAAGATCTGAGTATTTTAATATGCTCTCTCTTTCTCTCTCTCTCTCTCTCTCTCTCTCTCTCTCTCTCTCTCTCTCTCTTTCTCTCTATAATAGATGTGCTACTAATAAAAGCTCTGTGAACCCAAACTACAGAAATAAATTGTGTTTTACCATCATTGAAAAAATAATTAATTTACAGGGTGTTTTTAATTTATTATTCATTCTCTACAAGCTATTATGCAAACCCGGCTACCATGAGTTGCTTCTAAATACTATTTCCTAGTTGCTATGCTTGGACTACCTTTAGCTGTGAAAACATTAGTTGTCAACACAACAAACATAGGTTGGTTTGCCTAATTTGGTAAATGAAAGCCATGTTCAGTACCTGGGAAGAATTTATATATAGTGGGCTGGTTTCACAACTCCATAATTGTGCGACATACGTCCATAATTAACCGATAGTAGCTACCACGCATGTGTAGTAACTATTTTACGCACTCTATGTAACAATATGTAGATTGTTTAAAATAGTTACTATGTATGCGTAGTAGCTACTATCAGTAAACTAAGGACGTAAGTCTCACAATTACAAAGTTGTGATCCCAGTAAGAGTAATCTGCACAAACTACTGACTAGAAGATATGGACCAGAATTTAGCCAAAACAAATTAGAATGGTTTTGAAAAGGTTAAACTCTATGTCCAAGAATCTAGGATAGAGCACAGATTGAACTTTAGGTACTTAATCATAGGGAACTCTTGGTCACAACTCATGGGTGTAAACAGTTATGTCAGTAAATCAAACAATCATATCAATATCTAAATGACAATTTGTGTTGGTTTACAAGAAAGCATTTGATGGTAATTACACAAAAACATGGATGAGAAATATATGTATTTTCCATAACACCCTCCTACGGGTCACAAAGAAAAAAGTACAGACATTTTTGGTCAGACAACATGGTACATGTTATAAATATTTATGGGACAACCCTCCATTCAGATATAAGACTCTATTCCTGGCTTGATATTTTTACTAAACATTATTTCATCTTTCTGGGTTATTAAAATGTTGCCAGTTGAGTATGAAGGTTAACTGAGGAAAATACACTAAATGGGGCATACCATAATATCATAGTGTTTAATCAATGTTATACATTGCTTTTTTCTGCACTTTAACATTAGAGAAGATGTAGTCTGTGTAAATAACCCGTTGAAACTTGAATGCATTGGACTACTCTTTATTGTATGATTTTTACTAATTACTGATGACATGTATCTTATAATGCATTTTAATGTTTGTTTACTTCACTATGACTTTGATAGCTAACTGTCGGTAATCAGGAATATGATTATTATTCATTACCAGTGACACACAAACCCAGGAAGAAATACCCAAGGACAAGCTACCAAAATCAAATGGACAGTTCTCTATGTTTGATCCTAGCCCATAATGAGGTCACAGCCCTGATTGTTCAATCACACTCTCCTTGCCAGAAAAGGCTGTTCTCTCCCAGTCAATTCCAAACTGGCTGTGAAATCGATGCTTTCGCCTCGAGGAGGCAAAGCAATCAATCCCTGGAGCACCGAAAACAGAGCTCTGAATGGTAAGTATAAATCTAACGCCAATCCTTTCCCTAATCCTTACATTAACCCTCCCCATCCATGACCGTAACCCTCCCTTATCTGCAGCCTGATCCTAACCCTCCCTTATGCACAGGCTAACCCTAATACTCCCCCCCCCCTAGCCTAACTCCAAGACTCCCCTCCTGCAGTTTATGCACCTCTCTGGTGGGGTCTGCTGTGGGCATTTCTGTTGGGCTGCGGGTTCCAAAATGGAATGGGTAAATATGCTGATTGGCATACTTATACATAAAAAAAAATTCTAAAATGGCTGTTTTGCAAAATAGAGACAGCTGAAAATGAGCTTTTGGATGTCTCTATATCTAAAAAAGCCATTTCTGGCCAGAGACTGACAATGGGAGAAAGAGATAAGAATGTTTTTAATATGCAATGAGCCCAGGGTTCTGTGTCTTTTCTATTGAAGTCTAGTTTCCTAGTTTGGGGAAGGTCTAATTCTTTTCCATGCATCTAGCCAGAAATGAATCTCTGCAAAAAGGTGATTATATCTGTTTTTCTCCTATTATCTTTTAGTTGCTTTCTATGTTTTTTTTCTAGTCTTGTTCTTTTTTGTGTAATAAGCATTGTACTCTTTTTGTCTGAAGAAGATTTGACTGCTTTGGTTAATTAAATCCATAAGGATTCTGGGAATAAATTAAGCAGTGATAATTCCTGCTAAAGTTATATAACTGCATTTATAGGCTCTTGTTGTCCCTATAATACAGCTCATGGTGGCAGTTGAAATTTGTGTAAATATAGAGGTTTACCATAACAAAGATGGGGAGGTGCTAGAACATTACTGTGAATATTATATCAAGGCCCTAAGTTAAATTGAATTTCCAGGAACCAGGACTTAATGGCCCTTGGGATGCTGTCAATAAGTAATGGCATAGTAATTTTTCCTTACATTTAATACAGTTTACAAGAATTCTTACAACCACTCTCAGGGGGCAACCTCAGAATAGAAATAACAAGTTAAGTGTGTATCCTTTCAGTAGATAACAAATGCTTTGCTTAGTGATCAAACAAACTGTGGATGAAACAGCAACACCGAAGAACTATAAATTGACAGTGAAATAAAGCAATTTAAGCATTCTGCATCTGAAGGATGCCAAAGGCAGGCATTTTATGTCTGAGATACACATTTTCTTCAACGTGATTTATGTTGCTCTTCAAACCCAAACAACAATGTATGTATCTTTTATTCGACAGTCATGAGGTCAAGGTTTATGCTCTTTCTCTATATTCCATTGTGAGTGTAACAACAAACAATGTTAACAACCAGTTGACATTTTGTTGTGTTCTTCCTTTGTACTTGCAAAAATACAGTAAATATAGGTCTAGCTTTATGATAGCATTTACTTCTCTTCTATAACAAGCTGTAGGAAATGTTGGATCCAAAAAGTAGGGTTCATATAAGTTTAAGATCTTAAATTGTAAAATGAAAACAATAAATTTAAAAGACATTTTTTTTGACAGCGATTATGAATTGCTAGACATCGCTGTGACTTTGCAGCGATTTTTTCCAAAAATCGCACCATTTACTATGCCCAGATTTTTTTTCTTTTGAAAAGCATGCCGATTGGCCATTTCAAAATTGGCATGCATTATTCTATCACTTATCCTGCTGACGCATATACTACTATAAGGCAAAGCATGGCCATGTGTTTGTAGCCATGCTAATCCTTATAGTAGTTTAAGTGTCAGCCTGACAAGTAATAAAATACTACACTGTAATGTGTCCCTAATAAAAGAAAACATTTCCCCCAATAAACATTACAACATTACATTACCTAACAATACATTGCTAAACATGAAAAAAAATAAAAAAGAGTCCCTTACTGTTTATGTAGACTATAATGGTGGCCACCATTTAAAAATGTTAAAAAAGTGTAGTGTGTTTTGTAAAATGTGTAGTAAAATAATAAAGTAAAGTATCGACTCATTCATTTTCTATGGTAACAACTAATTAATGGGGTTTAGTCTTATTATTTTGTATATGGGAGAGGCACCCAAATAGCCCCCTCCTTTAATTAAATATTTTAATAATAAGAAACAAATAAATATCATTTTATAGGATAAGGGAAAATTACATAGTTTCTTTCCTCCTTTCCTTGAAATGTTTAAAAAAAATAGAAAAAATACATTATATCATGGGTGCCTTTTTGAAGTTACAATGCGGAGTAAATTAGAACATATCCATTTCTACCCTTTCAAAAGATAATTTTCTATTTTTTTATATTATCTTGTTACAGTGAATTATGAGATGATGAAAACATCTATTATACATTGATTGTAATATATTTAATTAAAAAAATTAAAATTTAAAATTTAATGTTAAAGCTACTTAATATAGAATTAGAAGCGGTGCACTTTAAGCTTAATTAGTCCGCAGCTTTGCAGGCAGCATATAGAAAGGGAAAGAATTACTGCGGCTCAACACTTTGAGAAAGAGCTTTGCTTGGCTTAAAACGCGTCAGTGGAGCTGCCCAGCAGCCGACACCAGAGACCTTACTGCATTTGAATCCCATTACGATCATCTCAGCAACTTCTTCCCTTGAGAGTAGATACCCAGGCCATCTTTAGAGGGAACCTCAAACACCATTTTGCTAATCGGGGATTTTCTGCTATGCAGGGGGGGATTGTGATGTACAGCTGTGTTTTTGTTTGTTCTTAAGACCTTTATCATTTTGTGCATTTTAGTGTATTTATTGCCTATTAATAAATGTATTTATAGAACATATTACCCTATATGTATTTTTCTTTTCCTATCTCCCTACATTTGAGGAAATCAGAAAGAAAGTTTAAGAAGATCTATTGTTTGACTCACTACATATCTCTCCTAGCTGCCTGCACTTTAGACTATTTATTAGTTTATTCATTTTTAGTCATTGATTATTTTACTGACTCATTTAATAATTGTTCTTCAGTAAACTCACCATCTTGTCAGAGCGCTGGAATGTTTTAGGAATTTTTATCTTTGGTATGTTTTATATTACAGGGTAGGTAGGATCCGAATATCTAATTCAATCCTGCAACCTGGTTAGCGCAGGTTCTACCTTTTTTTTACATTTTTCCAACATTTTTTTAACAATTAAAAATATGCACAACACTTTGGGCACTCTACCATCTCAAATATATCAAAACTATTTTGTAAATTTATTTTCAATTAGAATAGTCAAAGTCTATGTAATTACATAGATGGAATTAGATAGCTATGAGTATGCAGTAGTATTTGCAAAATTATCTTGAACATGTACAGAAAACAAAATGAATCATTAAGCCAAATCAATCATTAATACATGATTTTCAGGTATAGACTTATGTACAGTAATTTACAAATTAAGGGGTATTTAAGGCAACACAGGCATATTTACATTGGCCATGTACAGTAAGGGCATTTACACACTTTATTATCACGGATCTGGGAACTTCTAGGTTGCTCCCGGGTCGGACAGGAGGGACGAGAGTAGAGTTGAAGATGAAGTTAGCAGGTCTCAAGTAGGGTCTCTGCATGTAGGTCTAACACACCTAGAGGGGTACTAAAGGTATTAGAACCACAGTAGAAAGTCTCTAACTGATGCAGACTTTGTGGAGTGTAGCCGGTAGAGAAGTGTGCAGCGGTAAGGATGCCAACTGTGGGCTGGATTGCAAAGGCTGGACTGGATTGCGAAGGCTGGACTGGATTGCGACGGCTGGACTGGATTACAAAGGCTGGACTGGATTGCAACACTGGACTGGATTACAAAGGCTGGACTGGAATGCAAAGGCTGGACTGGATTGCAAAGGCTGGACTGGATTGCAAAGGCTGGACTGGATTGCAGCACTGGACTGGATTGCAGCACTGGAATGGATTGCAGCACTTAGAAAAGCTGAACAGACTTGCTCTAACCAGGGTCCTATGAAGATAAGAAGATATGGCACCATTGGACTGGTGCTAGGGGTTTAAATACCCCGCCGTTGCACCGGATTGGCTCTTCTGCACACGTGTTCCCACAGCCTAGAATCCGATGGCGGCGCCCATACCCAACGTGGGCGCCGGAGAGCAGCGAGGGACGCCGAGGAGCCTGAAGACTGCGGGAACGGTGAGTCAACAGAGTGGAAAGAGGTCCTTTTATAAGGTAAGCGCAGCGGCGCGAGCTGCATGTGACATTTATATTCTAATGCTCACATGAAAATACACAGTTTTTTCAGAAATGTTTATAAACGGGAAAAAGGTATTCTTTAAACATCACTAGCCTTGGAAAGAACACAGCGTTACCTGAAGCTGGAGGCTATCATGGATACATAATGATTGGTATTAAATTATTATGTAAATATGTAATAATAAAGAAAAGAGAAAATAGAAGAAAGATATTGTAAAGATTCTCTAATGAGCTTGACTGTGATGTATATATGTTGAAAAAAACTACATTATTCAAGTAATGGGTGGAGAGTAGGAAATAACCGATTTTGAAGAAAATATCAAGAAATCAAGTTGGTTATGCCTCATGCTGTATGTATATAATGACAAAGGGCCGGATCCAGAACTACGTCCGTCTTCCATAGACGGACGTAGTTCAATAAACAGTAGCTACTGCGCATGCGTGGTAGCTATTGTACGTAATCTGCGTATT
>WWET01003924.1:36720-50168 GCA_011038615.1 Limnodynastes dumerilii | reverse complement strand
TGGAAGTTAATTATTAAATATGTTCTAGGGAAATTGTCTTTGAGTGAGGATTACATTGTATGTGGCAGCTAAACTCTTGTTATTCTGTTGACATAATATTTTCTGTAATACATTTGTTGCTAATAACTATATGATAATGTCCATATTAATGATAACATATTTATATTCCTGCAAAACTATTCTATAGCTTAATTTTAATTCAATATTTTTCAGATTCTTTAAAATAAAACTTGTATCTTCTAACATTTTAGCACTATAATTCCCTGTGAAATCAGGTTTTACATGTTTATAGTGATTGTCAAAGCCAGGAGGATCAGAACGATAAAATGTGCCTGCTGAATTAGTAAACCTTGACCGTAACATTGTTTTCATGTTCTGTTCAGATTGTGTTAGGAAATATGACAGTTAGGGGGAAAAAAGAACTGCAAATAATAGCAATTTTGAAATGTAAGAAACTATAAATTACTGTAACAATAAAGGGCAATTAGAAGCAGAGTGATTGTTGTGATAATCCAGAGGTCAATATAAAACATGGCTTTTATGGAGAGAATAGATAGCTGATTATATATCATACAAAACCAAATAAACTGTTAATAATCAAAATCAATTATTCCAAATTAATAAAAATTGCAGGATTTCATGTTATGTTAGATTCATGTTCTTCAACCTAAATTGACTGGTTTTGGGGATCAAAGGTGAACTGTGTTGTGCACTAGTTATTTGAAAGGCTTTTGTTTGACAAGGCATATTCACCTAGAGAATCATCTCTTAGATAATCCAGGACCTGATTCACACTTAAGAAGAATCTGGGACAAAGTTTTTTTTTTTTTTTTTTTTAAAGCCGCCCTCCTACGGGAGCCCTGTATTACCAAATATGACACTGTGAATGGCAGTGACCGAACCTATGCGGTCATTGCCATTCTAGAAACAGATTTGGTTCTACCACATCACCAGACGGAGAGACGGCATTAGGGAGAGGGAGTGCAGCGGAGGAAGGGAGAAGACGTCAAAGGTAAGTAACAGAAGACATGGAGGCTGGACATAAGGGGCAGACATGGAAGCTGGTCATAAGGGGCAGACATGGAGGCTGTATATAAGGGGCAGACAATGGAGGCTTAACATAAGGGGCAGACAATGGAGGCTGAACATAAGGGGCAGACAATGGAGGCTGAACATAAGGAGCAGACAATGGAGGCTGAACATAAGGAGCAGACAATGGAGGCTGAACATAAGGGGCAGACAATGGAGGATGGACATTAAAAGGGGCAGACATAAAGGCTGGGCATTCCAAGGGGCAGACATGAAGGCTGAAAATTACAAGGGGCAGACATGGAGGCTTGACATTACAAGGGGCAGACATGGAGGCTGGGCATTACAGGGGGCAGACACAGAGGCTGGACATTACAAGGAGCAGACATGGAGGATGGACCTTATAAGGGGCAGACATGATGGTTTGAAATTACAATCGGCAGACATGGAGGCTGGACATTATAAGGGGCAGACATGGATGCTGGACATTAAAAAGGACATGGAGGCTGGAAAAATAATAAAGAAGCAGGTATGGAGGCTGGACATAATAATAAGGGATGACATGGAGGCTGGACATAATAATAAGTGGCAGACATGGGGCCTGATCCAGACCTACGCCGATGCGCTGTGCTTACTAAAGCACAGCATATTGGCGTTCACTTTCCCCGACACTCCAAACTATCTCCCCCCGCCCACCTACACTAACCTGAACGTAGGGACGCTGGGGGTTGTCCCCTCCAGCGTCCCTACGGCACTGCTATGGACGCCCGATTCACGATCGGGCGTTGCCGTAGCCACACTGGGCAACATCTGCCCGGCGCATGCACAGATCGGCTTCTCAGCCGATCTTACGCTTATGCCCGCCGTCCTAGCGATGGAAAAACGGGCAGCTTATGATGACATCATCATATGCTGCCCTACTTGAGAGTTCGAAATGGTGCACTGGCGTGAAGAAAAGGTTCAAGAGCTGCTCAGCATAAGGGCTGAGGAGGAGATAAGGGAATAGATATCTGGGACTGTCAAAGACGCCAATATCTACCACAACATCGCAAAAAAAATTAGAAGACAGAGGCATAATAAGAATGCAACAACAAGTGGTAAATAAATTTAAATCTTTAAAGAAGCAATTCACCAAAATCCACGATACCAGAAAGAAGAGCGGCAGCAGCCAAGTGAACTGGTCCTTTTATGACATATGCAACACAATATTTGGGTGCTCTGCCACTTGTAATCCAGTCTTTCTTTCATCATCCATAACCGGCCATGGACTAAGCAGCTCTCAGGCAAGCAAAGCATCCCACCCTTCATTACCACTGATGTTTGAGGATGAGGAGACAGAGCCTAAAGATTCCAGCACGGATGTATCCTTTACCACGGAGGAGCCCAATCTATATAATGCTGTTTCCAGGAAAAGTGAGTAAAAGTTAAATTTTTTTTACAATTATCCTTGCATGAAATTTGTAAGTCCATAAAAGTCTTTATAAAGTCGACAATAGTCTTTGCATGAAAGTCCAGAAAAGTCTTTGAATTCAATAGAAAAGCCAGAATAGTCTTTGCATGCAATTTGTAAGTCCATAATTTTTTATCCAGGTATTTTAAAGTCCAATAATGTATTTTATTGCTGTGTTCAAATAGGGTAGCATTTGTTATAGTTTGTGTGTTTTCAGTATCCTTGTCTGAATTTGTAAGGAAAAATTCAAAGCTGAGTAATGTCTTTTTTTGTATTTACAACTGACCGATCTCAAACTTCAGTTGACGAGCCTGGCCCCTTGCGAACTGTGCACAAATGTGGTAAGTTTCTTGTTTTGGATGATAAATGTGTATCCATCTCCCAGAATGTTTTATCGGAAATAATAGTAATGTTTTTATTTGTATTTATAACTCATCATATCTAGAAAATCCATCGAACAAGAGCCAGGCCCTACACAATTGGAGCTACATCATAATAAGTGCCGGCACAGTCAATGTAAAGAGGGCAACAGTTGTATTGGGTGTCAATGCCAATGTGCCGGTTATTGTTTTATAGGTGATACTTCAGACGATGTTATGGAAGAGTCTGGTTCCGTGCAAAGTTTGCCTCAAAACAGTAAGTATTGAGTTTTTTTTTATTGTGGGTGCACACAGGCGTGAAGATGAGGTGCAGGAGCTGCTCAAAATAAGGGCTGAGGAGGAGATAATGGAGCAAATATCTGGGACTGTCAAAGATGCCCATATGTAGAATAAAAACAGCACAGTAATAAACAATGTAGTAATAAACAAAATGTAACTATTACCTAATATATGTGCTAAATAACTACAATACCTAAATTATAACTATAACAATCTTAAAAAATAACTATAACCATAACTACAACTATATAAACAATAACTAGCTAAAACAAACTACTAATAACCAAACTATAACAATATAACCAGCTCTAACTATGTAATTCAAAACTAACTATAACACTAGAATGCTAACTAAAAAACTAAAACAATTTATACAAGCTAATGTTCAAAATAAGCAATAAAAAGGCATGAGAACAGTAATAGTAATATGTGGTTTTTTTTTATACAACTATAGCCAATACCACACTGTTAAACACTCCTGATGAGCCCTCAACTTCAACAGGAATGCATGGAAATATTAAGTTTTTTTTATGTATAATAATTTTTTACTGCTAGCAAGAAGTGCAGGAGGGATGAGACCTCAAGTATGGCTTACTAAACAGCTGTTTAATCTTGCATAAAATAAAAACTCTGACAATGTTTATAAAGTAATTTGTTTTCCCCTCTAGGAGTTTATTACGTTCCAAAAAGGAAGAAGCACATGAGCAAGGTGGAAATAGCAACCAAAGCTATGACAGCAACCATATTGAGAGGATGAGAGGATGGAAAGGTTCTTCCAGCATGAGAGGCAGCTACAAGAAAACTTTCTCGATAGAATCACTACCATCACCAGAGAAAACCGTGAAGCCGATATGACATTCATAGAAAGAATAGTGCAAGGCATGAGGTGGCATCAAACATACCAACCCCCCACTTCCCCGTACCAACCTTACCAGGCAAGCGGGCAACCTTTCCATGCCTACCCTCCCCATGTTTGCCCTACACCACCTCAAAATCCACCATCAACCCAAAACACACCTGCTCTGCCCCAAGAACAGCAGTATCATCCGGAGCACTACTCGCAACTATGATTTGTTGTTATATTTTTCTTATACCAGTATTACCACATATTGTTGTCTTTTTACCTATGGATCTATATTTTTATATATTCTTAAAATACGTTTACAAAAAAAAGCACTTTTATTTTAAAAAGCGTATGTTTTCTAATATGCTACAGTTCTAATAATAATTGCACTTGTAATAAACAGGTTCTGTTGTTTTTATTGAGTAAAAGAAGAAAGGTTGTTGGACAGGGTTGTACGGATGGTTTCCGCACTGGAGGTGCAATGCTCACCATTACTTGTCTAAGAATTAGACGGCTAAGGTAGTTCCGAGTCCAGAAAGGTCTATTCTGGTAGGAAGCGTTCTTTCTGCATTTCACAAATGTTATGCAAAATGCAGCAAGCAGCAACCACATGCGACACAAGTTGGGTGTCAATGTCCACGCACTTTAACAAACGTCGCCACCTTCACTTTAAGTGCCCAAAGGCGATTTCTACCACCATCAGAGTCGAGCTGAGTGTATGGGTAAAGCGCACACAGACAATGGCTAGCATCCTCCAGGGTGGAATGGGGATCTAGAAAGCTGTGGTCTGTCTGGTCAGCCCTGGGGAGATGAGATCAAACACATACTGAAAGGTCCCTTGGGACATCCGGACATGCGCAATCCACTGATACTCTTCAAAGGCTTCCACTGTAACCCAGAAAGCTTCAGCGTGGTTGCGCTTTCTGCCCACAAACTCCGGTTACTGAGGGTGGTGTATCGCAGAATGGACATCTGAGTGGCCTTAATGTATGCACTTCCCCTGCGCAAATATCGCTGTCATCTCTTCCGCAAATCTACCAGAAATTGCATCCATTTCCTCATCATGGGTCTGATCCAGACCTACGCATGAGAGCGGAGCGTATTATCGCTCCAGCGTAAAAACTTTCACTCCCACGATACTCCCCTTACCTTTACCTCCGTACGCCGGCTGAACCCTACCTTAACTTTTCCCGGTGTCGGTACGAATTTTCGTAGCGATGCGCTGATCGTACCGGACTAAGCACGCCCATACTGTACAATTTAAATGGCTCCCCCCGCCAACATTCCCTAAATCCAGCGTCCGTACTAACTTCGTAATATAAACACGCCCTGTCGTCGGAAAAAAGAATGCGGACACCTGAATCGCTGCTACGAAAAGGTCTTTGGAATGACCGGAAGTTGTCTCTCTGCACATGCGCAGTGTGTTTTTTCTGCCGGATTTACACTTACGACCAGCGTACGATCGCTTGCGAGCGTAGGTCTGGATCAGGCCCAATGTGTGTAACACTTAAAAGCCGCCCACACAGTAAAATTTAACCCCCCTCCTTTCCTGCTCACCTTGTGTACTTTTGGTAGGTAGAGGGGAAGTCCTGCCCAGTCGGACTGATCCAAGCGTTGATTGTGAGTAACATCTGGACCATGCATGCTCCCTTCCCTCCAGACACCCGACTTATGCATATTGAAGAATGGCCAACAGGGGACTTACCCCCTGTCTGGGAACATCTGCGCATGAGCGTGGCAGATGTTCCCTGTGCATAAGAAGGGGCAGTCCCTGCATTTACAATGGCTCTATCCCCACTATCTAGTTGTAATAGTTAAAGTAGGAATCTGGACATGTCATTGTCCAGAAGCTCATTTCTACAATGATTGACAGTTGCTAGACAGGGCAGACCCGGGAAATTCATTGGTGATGTGAAAGGGTCCGACCCGGGAATTTCCCGGGTTTTTGGTGTTTAAAAAGGTGTTTTTTTTTGTGATCCGGCATTTCTTTCCTGGAAAAGCCCGGTTTTTTCAGAGTTGGTGATGTGAAAGCAGTATAAGACTCCCTTTCCTGCAGCCTAAGACTCCCCTCCCCGGATTCTAACCTTAAGACTCCCCTACCCACATCCTAACCCTAAGACTCCCCTCCCAGCACCCTAACCCTAAGAATCCCCTCCCAATAGCTTAATCCTAAGACTCCCCTACTCATAGCCTAACACTCCCTTACCCTTAGGCTAACCCTAATACTCCCTATAGACTTCCCTATAATACTCACCTCTATATGGCGCGTCTGAGGTGGTGCAATGGGTCTGTGGCAGCGATATCCAAATTAATGAATGGGTAAATATACCGATAAATGTATTCTGTATACTTACCCATTCATTAAACAAAGTTTCTAATTAGTAATATTTTCAAAATAAAGACAGCCAAAAATAAGCTTTGGGCTGCCTGTATTTTGAAAATGAACTTTAATTACGCACACTGCATCCCTTTAACCTTTATGGAATGTGTTCTTTACTTACATTTTTTTATTTGTTTCATTTTATTTGCTTACATGCTACTCATGCCCCTGTTTTAGCAGGTTTTTTTTATGTTTTATACGCTTTGTCTTTCATTTTGTACCGTTTTATAAAACTTATGGCACCAAAACCATGCTGCTAATAACCACCTAGAAAAGCACTTTATCAGAAAGTGAACATTGCACAGACAGAATTGCTAATTACACAGAGGTTAAAAACCTCTGAATTATTCTGTAACTGAATATTGATATTGAATCTTTTGAAGAGTATTCATTTGAAAACCTTGATATGTGAATTTCAATACATTGGTTCTTGATAACCCTTTTGACAACCTGCAAAGCTAATATTTAATTAAAACTCACTATTTTATTAGGTGCCTTTCAGATATTGAACGGTTTGTTTGCAATAAGCTATACAATAAGTTGAGTGTGTTAATAAGAGTGTGCCAATACTTACACGTTGATATCACATTTTAAAGAAATAGTAAATATTTCATAAAATGCTCATCCTGATCCTCATCAGTTTTGTAAACAACCCCAAACCAAAATGATTAATTTTGCCACTGAGCTGTCTGGATGTTCTTTTAAATTATGTGATAGTTCAGGCTATGCTTTTAAAAGTATAAAATAATGGACAGTTTTACATGTTTAAGGGGATTGTTCTACTAGTATTATCATTGAATTTGATCTTCAAAAATTTAAGTTTCAGTAAAATATACATAATAAAGAATAAAATAAAGAACTACCTAAGAGTAAAACAACAAAATCAAGTATTTCAATGTCTTGTTTTTCAGTCTTAATAACAAAATAAAAATAAAAGTTGTTAGTCTGAGAAAAGGTAGATAAGGCATTTATATTATGATTGCTCAGAAAATACTTTGAATATCTTGTAAGACATAACAACTAGTAAAGGAAACCATAGTAACACAAAGAATATTTTATACACTTGATTTCTAAATGATAGTTTATTAAATGTCTTTTTCTTCTTCTCTCATCATCATATAATATTTTAAAATGTATAAAACTATTAAGTATTGTTCTGGTGGAGCCATAATATTTTAGTTCATGTTTTCTTTTTTTGTAAAATCTATTTCTCTTTGAGTCTAGTGTAGGTGTGGCTGTTTAGAAAAGTTACTGAATGGATGATCACTTATGATAAATAATGTATAACAGTTTAAGTTTTCCTGTAGAGATTGGTTCATATAAACATCTCAAGGTTGAGTCAGTCTAACTGGTTTAAGTTCTTATAACCCATGAAATTACCTCAACTTTTTCCCAAAAATAAACAGACTCCATGTAATATAAAAAAGACTCAGTAGAGTCTGTAAATTTATTGAAGAATAACAATCAAATAGAATACAAACTTCATAATGGTTATGGAAGAAGGCAATGCAGACCAATTGGGCTAAGCCTCAATTAACCACCATTATCACCCCCACACAAAGGGAGTGAGAGCCTGCTTATCACCCATACCCCAATGAGTGCTTGACTTCTGCATTGGAGCCCAGGTGACATACAAACTCCCAAAAACCCACTAAACCAAGGCCCACCCATCACATGAAACTCCATGCCATTCTTATCTAGAACCAAACCTAGAATTAAGGGCACCACTGCACCCCAAGTGAATGTGACCCAGTAACTGCACTGCCTTCCCACCGTCACTTACTGAATATGACAATTTTACAATGAATATCCTAAAATAGAAAGCAAATTATCAATAAACAAACATATATATAAAGTGTGGATGAGCGTCACGACGCACGTGCACGAGCGCGTGCGTTCGCGTTACCGATTTCCCGCACCTTTGCGGTCCTTTTGTTCACTCGCTATGCAGTGATTAATTAGCGAATATTCGCTTGCGTACTTTTATATTTTCTGTTTTGACACAGGAATCACAGTTAAATGAAGAGTTGTCGAGCTGGCATCAAGTGATCAAGTGTTATGACTTGTATGATGACATAACACGATAGTTCAGGAACTGGTTAGGTGTATTCTAGGAAGACACAGATGACACAGGATATGTAATACAGGATAATACAGATAAGACAGAAATGAGCAGAAAACACCAAGATACCAGGAATGTAGATAACTATGGAAGCTGGCAAATATCAGAATCACTGAGTGTCCAAGATGGGTATAAATGCCAAAAGAGTCCAAAAAAGTCCACAGCACAAATATGTAAAAGGTCCAAACAAAGTCCACATGGAAACAGCAAACAAACAAGAAAGGCTAGAGGAACTAAACATGTATAGCTTGGAGCAGAAAAGGGAGAGGAGGATATGATAGCAGCTTTCAAATATATCAAGGGCTGTGAACGGCTAGAGGAATGTGGCATTTTTCAGAAAAAGAGGTGTAACAGAACACAAGGGCATGAATATAAACTTGAGCATGGTAGATTGAGAGGAAATGTGCGGAAAAATTACTTCACTGAAAGGGTGATAGATAAGTGTAATAGCCTCCCATCTGAGGTGGTTAAGGCTAACACAGTAGAAAAGTTTAAACAAGCTTGGGATAAATATAAGGATATCCTAAATCTTAAACTAATTAAGGGTATAAAGGTTCCAGGGTCAGTATAGTTTTAAATAAACAACTGGGCAGACTGGATTGGCCATGTGGCTCTTATCTGCCATTACTTTCTATGTTTCTATGTTTTTATGTAAACAATGACCCACACCTTGCTCAGCAAACAGCAAACAGGAAACAATGACCCACACCTTGCTCTGGAATAATGGGATATTTATACCCAGAGCACAGGTGTAGGAAAACAGCCAATTACACAAATTAGTCCCAGAGAGAGTGTTTAACAGTAGACTCTAGGAGCAGTTGGTAGAAGTCCATTATATGAAACATCAGTCAAGGACTGCCCCTAGAGGCAAAACTATAAATGGCAGTCCAGGGTTTAACATCGGGCATCCTTAGATTTAGTGGTGTCAAGCAGGTGTCCGTCGGAACGGTAAATGACTGACATTCGAACATATCCCCATATAAAAAAAGAGTCAACAGGAAAATGAAGGGTGAAGGTTGCAGTAAGAATTTCAAGGGGATTAGATCTTATGGAACAAATTGTTGATGTTTCATATACTAGTCAAATTCATCATTTTGTAATCATACCTAATTCTGTACATAATGATTTGTAAGTATAATTTTCTCCATTGAGTAGCTATCCAAGTTTATAGCAGTGCAGATATGTTAAGAATGTCAAGTCATTTTGGCACGATGAACCTTATCTTCCATTTTGTAAAATGTTAAGCAGTTCCTGTCATATTGTGACCCTGTCTATGTATATCAGTACTACATGCATGATATATTCAGTAGTACTAGAAATAAAAATACTATTTTTATGCTTTGTATTCTACTAACATAGGACCTGATTCACAGTTAAGATGATGGTGTTTTCCTGTTTTTAGTAGTGGATATTTAAGAAGGGATACACTGCACAGGCGTAGTATCTTAATATACGCAATTTGCGTAAAACTTATGAACGGGACGGCTATGAATCACCTTTACGAACCTATTTCCTCAAGGTTCGTAATGACTTAAGAATGAAGGCGCGTGCCGGGAAAACGTAAGAACGAAGACAAGAAGAGTGGGTGGAGGGAGCAATTTAAATGAGGAAATCTGGGCACAGTTAGGCAAAAACATTCTTAATTAGCCGCCCTATGCACACAATTACAAACCTAAGGATAAGGGAGCCCAATGGCATTCGTAATTCGGTTAAGAAGCTGAAAAACCGGGGGTGTGTCAGGGGAGATGTCTTGCTAATGTTTGCATATAATTAAGAACCTAAATCATTCTTAAGTGTGAAGACGGTCCATATATACATATTTATTAAGCATTAATAAAAATCTGAACAAGGCAAGACACTTTTTGTTGATGTAATGCAAAAACATTAGTAATTTGATCAAGTAATAAGTGAGTTTAATTATTTTTCATATTTTTTTTTCAGAATTATTAACTTTTTGATGAACAAATCAAACAATGATTGTGAGTAACATGAAGCATGAAGGGCTTCAGTTTGTGACAATGGGCCTGATCCAGACCTACGCCCGCCGTCGCTAGGATGGTGGGCGTAAGCGTAAGATCGGCTGAAAAGGATCGTTAATCGGGCGTCCTTAGCAGCGCAGTAGGGACGCTGGAGGGGACGTCCCCAGCGTCCCTACATTCAGGTTAGTGTAGGTGGGCGGGGGGAGCTAGTTAAATGAGGGTGAGAGGGCGGGCTAGGCGGCCATACGCTCCTGTGCGAGCGTATGGCCCCTTCCTTACGCCGGCTGAAGTTAGGGTAGCCTTCAGGGCGGGCTAGGCTGAAGTTAGGGTAGCCTTCAGCCAGCGTAAGGAAGGGGCCGGGCCATACGCCCGCACAGGGGGAGTGTCGGTCAAAATGAACGCCGATACGCTGTGCTTTAGTAAGCACAGCGCATCAACGTAGGTCTGGATCAGGCCCAATATGTTTTACAAATATGCTTAAGATTCAGATGGAGGAAAGTGTCAATAAAGTACATGCTTTACAAATATTAAAAAAGAGGTTTCTGTAATTCTTTGGTGTATGCTGTGAGTGGCAGCAAGGTTAATTCCCAGTGATGAATAAGTAATGTGAGATAGGTGTTTGATCTTTTCTTGTGTGGCAGGATTCAGAGAGCTTGCTGAACTTTAAACTGACTTGATTTTCATTGATCTTTACTTTTTTTTATTGTCCCTTGGCAGTATATAAATCCTTTAAATTAGTTAAACAGTTCAAAAGCTGACCTCTGATGAAATAAAGTACATTTAAGGAGTGTGGAAAGGGCTGCTCAAATGGTATAACAGTCTGAAGTAGACATGAACATTCTACTGTTTGTGGTAAATCAAAAAAATACAAAAGTGCAAATTAAGTAAAATATAGAGTTGCATAATCTCAGAAAACAACTAAAACTAGAGGAGGCCAGTGGAAGCCATTAGTACATCTTTCTGGTTCACAACAAAGTGCTCTGATAGCTGGGGAAATCGTTAGGAGCGAACCCACTATCAGATGATCATGTAAAGCTCCAATTTATGCTGTGCTATTCTTATAGGAATTTGGAACTATTAAACATACCGATCCAATAATTGAGTGAGTGCATTTATATACCAGCGCTCTAACAAATCATCACGGCATACATGCTACTGTATAGTGTGTACTTGGCATTTGCCAGGATAGGAAATTAGCTTTGAGGTTTGATACATTTAACTAACCAATTATGGTGGGTGCCATTCACTTTTCACTTGTAGTTTCAGGAAATTAGTAAATCTTGTGCTGGCTGTTGTGCTTTTTAATCCACACAAGCTTTCCCTTCAAATGTAATAAATACATTTTATCAATAAAAATTTCTATTTTAAATGCTTCTCTGTGTCTTGTGTGGTTATTTCACATAATTTCTACCATAAGCAGTGAAAGCAGCATTCCATACCATTATTCTTCTGTTATAGGGTAACCTAGTTTTATTTTTAATACAGATGACTAGGCTTTGGGTCTTATGAGAATTTCCGCTCTGGTTTGGAATATTAGCATTTTACCTTCCTTATGTTGTCATTTTGTTTGTGTCTGTTCTGTGTTGCTAATTATTTTTAATTATATAAATATATTAATCATAAGGTAGTTGGGCCCAAGACAAATCTCATTTTGAATTCACATTGAGGCAAGGAAGAGTTGGTTTGCGGTAGCAGATATAAGCAGGCCAAGGTAAGGAGATCTTATGAAATTCGGGCTGTTCTCCCGGTATCCTGGGAGGGCCTGCAAATCTCCCGCAAGAGACTTGAGGCCCGTGGTTTCCATGAAAGTCCTGTCCCCCGCCTAACTACACTAGTATACTAGTGTTGCTAGGGCCAGGGAGCGACTTGATGACGCAATTTGCGCTATCAAGCCTCATCCCGATCACTATTTCTGCTAAAAAAAACTGGTATGAGTCAGGGGCACGGCTTAACAACGCGATTTGCATAAATGATGTTATTAAGCCCCGCCCCCGCTATCATTTCTAGCTTCCCTCTTGGATCTCCCGGAGGGATGCTGTCAAAAGTCGGCAACCCTGCGTTAATGGACGTCTTACGTCTCAGCAGTCAGATAGTACAACCATATTATCAGTATTGTCATTTTACATATGTTTTATTTTTTACAGTGCCATCATATTAAATAGCTCTTTACAATTTTACACACATCAACCTCTGCTGCATTACAGTCTAATTCCCTAACAAACTCTCACACACACTCACACACACACACAGGCTAGGGGTAATTTTTGCCTCGTGCAGTATGCCAGTGTCAGGAGAAGAGCTTGGGCTGGACACGGCGGAGCTTATTTGCTGCGTTTTCGGGCTCCAAAACGTTTGCAGCTATGCTAATATACCCCACATGTATTACACGCATTGGAAACCCCATTTCAAAATCCTTGCCACTGGATGGGGATACAATAATTGTGCTTGGTGTAATTATATTGATCAGCCGGCTGTACCTCATGTGATAATAGCATTTGTGTGTGCATTTTATTCTCAATAAGAATCACAAAACTTTACATTCAAAACTGTTTTTATTTGACAATATGCAGAGGAGCAATATAAATACATATTGCTCAAATTTGATTTATTATCAAACACAGATATCTCCCAGGGAACTCCAAATGTCCAGGTGCAAACACCTAGCCGACATCCGGCATTTCTGATGGATCGCATCGTGTTTGGGGTTCCCTGTGATCTGGCGTCAGTTACTCATCGTAGATCCAGAGGAAGGCAAAGAAAACCCCCAGAGACGTTTTAGCCAATTCTGTCTCATAGAGGGAAAAAAATTCCTTCCTGACTCCACATGTGGAAATCGATCTTTATCCTGGATTACATGTCTATGACTGCATATTGCTGGTGACTCCTATACAAAGATATGGGGGACAAGAGTTCTGCTCATTGGAGCTTAAATCCGATTAACTACTGGCCGGATCCAAATTTAATAAAGATAGCCCACTGACGCAC
>WWET01003924.1:18850-36267 GCA_011038615.1 Limnodynastes dumerilii | reverse complement strand
GAGTGCCAGTTGGAGTCAGCGATGTAACGCTGAGCGTTAGTACGCTCAGCGCTACATCGTAGCTCTGGATCAGGCCCTAATTCCCTAACACACACACACACACACAGGCTAGGGGTAATTTTTGCCTCGTACAGTATGCCAGTGTCAGGAGAAGAGCTCTATTTATGTGCTGACACATAGTGTTATTTAATGTACGTTTGGAGCGCCAGACCTTTTTTGTTCCTTGTATTTACATAGTGGTCACTTTTGTCCTTGGCTGCACCCCTATATTTATATATACACTTGCACATATTTAATTTAGTGGGTAGAAGCGCAGCCATTTCTTTTGCTATTCTTTTGCTAATATATATAGATATGTATATTTCAATAAAGTCCTTGCACTGATTCTTAGGTAGTATAGAGACATGAGGGGCCTGATTCAGACCTACACCCGCCGGCGCTAGGACAGAGGGCGTAAGCGTAAGATCGGCTGAAAAGGCTACTTAATACAAAGTAGTTGCCAGAACCTATTCATGGCCTGCAGAAAAAGTTAAACTAGCTGAGCTGGGATATGAACCAGCGAGCTGCTGCACCGAATGTGCTAGACGGGAAAGAGGTTTGATCAGCTGGCTGGCTGAGCTGGGATTTAAACTGGTGACCTGCTGCACAAAAGGTGGGTGCCATATGTGGCTCCCTGTGGTAAACCTATGGAAACGCCCGATCGTCCTCCAGCGTCCCTACGCTCACATTAGTGCTGGTGGGCGGGGGGAGGTAAGTAAATGAGGTACTCAATACAAAGTAGTTGGCAGAAACTATTCATCACCTGCAGAAAAAGTTTAACTACCTGAACTGGGATATGAACCAGTAAGCTTCTGTACCGAATGTGCCAGCCTAGAGAAGGTGTTCAAGCAGCTGGCAGTGCTGCGATTTGAACTAGTGATCTGCTGCACCAAAGGTGGGTGCTCTGCTGTGATGCCATATGTGACTTGCCGTGGTTCAAAGATATCTTTAGGACCCATAAACTATAGTCACATGGCTACTCAATACAAAGTAGTTGGCAGAACCTATTCATGGCCTGCAGAAAAGTTTGGCTAGCTGAGCTATGAACAAGTAAGCTGCAGCACTGAATGTGCAAGGCTAGGGAAAAGGTTTGATCAGCTGACTGGCTGAGCTGGTATTTGAACTGGTGACTTGCTGCACCAAAGCCAGGAGCTCTGCTGCAATGCCATATGTGGCTCTGTATAGTGAAAAAGTATCTTTAGGTCCCATAAACCATAGTCACATGGTTACTCAATACAAAGTAGTTGGCAGAACCTATTCATGGCCTGCAGAAAAGTTTGGCTAGCTGAGCTATGAACAAGTAAGCTGCAGCACTAAATGTGCAAGGCTAGGGAAAAGGTTTGTTCAGCTGACTGGCTGAGCTGGTATTTGAACTGGTGACATGCTGCGCCAAAGTCAGGAGCTCTGCTGCAATGCCAAATGTGGCTCTGTATAGTGAAAAGGTATCTTTAGGTCCCATAAACCATAGTCACATGGTTACTCAATACAAAGTAGTTGGCAGAACCTATTCATGGTCTGCAGAAAAAGCTTTATTATCTGAGCAGGGATTTGAACCAGTGACCTGCTGCACTGAATGTGGGTGCTCTGCCTCCTGATGGTGAAGGTGTAAATTTAGATCCCATGAGGTTCCATAAACCATAGTCACGTGGCTACTCAACTCAAAGTAGTTGGCAGAACCTATTCATGGCCAGCAAAATAAGTTTGACTTGCTGATCTGGAATTTGAACCTTTGACCTACTGCCCCAAAGGCGGGTGCTCTGTTGCGATGCCATATGTGCCTTTCTGTGGTGAAAAGGTATCTTCAGGTTACATAAACCATAGTCACATGGCTACTCAATACAAAGTAGTTGGCAGAACCTATTCATAGCCTGCAGAAAAGGGTTGACTAGCTGAGCTGAGATTTTAACCAGTGGCCTGCTGCACTAAATATGGGTGCTCTGCCTCTTGATGGTGAAGGTGTATTTTTAAGTCCCATAGCAACTCAGTGCAAAGAAGCCTATTGCCAGCCTAGGGAAGAGGTTTGACCAGCTGGCTGGCTGGCTGAGCTGGTGGCCTGCTGCACCAAAGGTTGGTGCTCTGCTGCGATGCCATATGTGGCTCCCCATGGTAAAAATGTATCTTTAGGTCCCATAAACCATAGTCACATGGCTACTCAATACAAAGTAGTTGGCAGAACCTATTCATGGCCTGCAGAAAAAGTTTGACTAGCTGAGTTGAGATCTGAACCAGTGACCCGCTGCACTGAATGTGGGTGCTCTGCCTCCTTATGGTGAAGGTTTATATTAAGGTCCCATGAACCATAGTCACATAGCAGCTCAGTGCAAAGAAGCCTATTGCCAGCCTAGGGAAGCAGTTTGACTAACTAGCTGGCATAGCTGGGATTTGAGCTGGTGACAAACCACACCAAAGGTGGGTGCTCTGCTGCAATGCCATAGGTGGTGTCCCATGGTGAAATGGTATCTTCAGGTCCCATAAACCATAGTCACATGGCTACTCAATACTAAGTAGTTCGCAGAACCTATTCATGGCCTGCAGAAAAAGTTTGACTAACTGAACTGGGATTTAAACCAATAACCTGCTGCACCAAAGGTGGGTGATCCGCTGTGCTGCTATATGTGGCTCTACATGTTGACATGGTATCTTTAGGTCCCACAAAACCATAGTCACATGTCTACTCAGTACAAAGTAGTTGGCAGAACCTATTCAAGGCCTGCAGAAAAAGATTGGGTAGCTGAGCTGGGATATGAACCAGTGAACTGCTGCACTGAATGTGCCAGCCTAAGAAAGAGGCTTGACCAGCTGGTTGAGCTGGGTTTTGATCTGGTGACCTACTGCAACAAATGCATGCACACTGCTGTTATGCCACACGTGGCTCCCCTCAGTGAAGCAGTATCTTTAGGTTCCATAAACCACAATCACATGGCTACTCAATACAAAGTAGTTGGCAGAAACTATTCATGGCCTTCAGAAAAAGTTTGACTAACTGAGCTGGGATATGAACCAGTGAGCTGCTGCAGTGCATGTGCCAGCCTAGGTAAAATCTTTGATAAGCTGACTGACCTGGTGACCTGCTGCACTGAATGTGGGTGCTCTTTCTCCTGATGGAGAAGATGTATATTTAGATCCCATGAACCATAGCCACTCAGTGCAAAGAAGCCTATTGCCAGCAAAGAGAAGAGGTTTGACCAGCTGAGCCAGAATTTGAACCACTGAACTTCTCCACCAGCGCACAAAGGTGGGTGCTCCACTGTGATGCCATATAAAGTTTTCTGCTGAAAAAGGTATCTTTAGGTCCCATAAACCATAGTAACATGGCTACTCAATACAAAGTAGTTGGCAGAACCTATTCATGGCATGCAGAAAAAAGTTTATTAGTTGAGTTGGGATTTGATCTGGTGACCCGCAGCAGCAAAGCCAGGTGCTCTGCTGCGGAAAACGGTATCTTTAGGTCCCATAAACCATAGTCACATGGCTACTCAATACAAAGATAGAAAGTTAGCAGAACCTATTCATGGCCTGCAGAAGAAGTTTGACTAGCTGAGCTGGGATACGAACCAGTGAGCTACTGCACTGAATGTGCAGTCCTATAAAAAAGGTTTGATCACCATGATCCCCCTGGTGAAAAAGTATCTTTAGGTCCTATAAACCATAGTCACATGGCTACTCAATACAAAGTAGTTGGCAGAACCTATTCATGGCCTGCAGAAAAGGTTTGACTAGCTGAGCTGAGCTACGAACCAGTGAGCTGCTGCACTGAATGTGCCAACCTAGGGAGGAGGTTTGATCAGCTGGTTGAGCTGGGATTTGAACTTGTGACCTGCTGCACCAAAGACAGGTGCTTTGCTGTGACTCCATACGTTGTCTTCCCATTACAAAAATGGTATCTTTAGGTCTCAACGTAGTTGGCAGAACCTATTCATGGACTACAGAAAAAGTTTGACTAGCTGAGCTGGGATATGAAACGGCAAGCTGCTGCACTGAATGTGCCAGCCTAAGAAAGAGGTTTGATCAGCTGATGGGTTGGCTGAGCTGGGAAAGAGGATTGATCAGCTCACTAGTTGGCTGGCCTGGGATTTTAACTGGCGACCTTCTGCATCAAAGGTGGGTGCTCTGCTGTTATGCCATACATTGTCTTCCCATGGTGAAAAGGTATCTTTAGGTCCCATAAACCATAGTCACATGGCTACTCAATACAAAGTAGTTGGCAGAACCTATTCATGGCGTGCAGAAAAAGTTTGACCAGCTGAGCTGGGAAACAAACTGGTGAGCTAATGCACTGAATGTGCGAGCCTAGGGAAGAGGATTGATCAGCTAACTGGCTAACTGGCCTGGGATTTGAACAGGTGACCTACTGCATCAAAAGTGGGTGCTCCGCTGTGATGTCATATGTGGCTCCCTGCAGAGAAAAGGTATCTTTAGGTCCTATATACCATAGTCACATGGATACTCAATACAAAATAGTTATCAGAACCTATTCATGGCCTGCAGAAAAGGTTTGACTAGCTGATCTGTGATTTGAACTGTTAACCTGCTGCACTGTGACTTCCTATGGTGCAGTGGTATCTTTAGGACCCATAAACCATAGTCACATAGCTAAGTCAGGTGCTCTGCTGCAATGCCATATGTGGCCCTCTGTGATGACAAGGCATCTTTAGGTCCCATAAACCATAGTCACATGGCTACTCAATACAAAGTAGTTGGCAGAACCTATTCATGGCGTGCAGAAAAAGTTTGACTAGCTGAGCTGGGAAACAAACTGGTGAGCTAATGCACTGAATGTGCGAGCCTAGGGAAGAGGATTGATCAGCTAACTGGCTAACTGGCCTGGGATTTGAACAGGTGACCTACTGCATCAAAAGTGGGTGCTCCGCTGTGATGTCATATGTGGCTCCCTGTGGAAAAAAGGTATCTTTAGGTCCTATATACCATAGTCACATGGATACTCAATACAAAATAGTTATCAGAACCTATTCATGGCCTGCAGAAAAGGTTTGACTAGCTGATCTGTGATTTGAACTGTTAACCTGCTGCACTCTGACTTCCTATGGTGCAGTGGTATCTTTAGGACCCATAAACCATAGTCACATAGCTAAGTCAGGTGCTCTGCTGCAATGCCATATGTGGCCCTCTGTGATGACAAGGCATCTTTAGGTCCCATAAACCATAGTCACATGGCTACTCAATACAAAGTAGTTGGCAGAACCTATTCATGGCCTGCAGGAAAAGGTTGACTAGCTGATCTGTGATTTGAACCTGTGACCTGCTGCACTGAATGTGGGTGCTCTGCCTCCTGATGGTGAAGGTGTATGTTTAGGTTTCATGAACCATAGCAACTCAGTACAAAGAAGCCTATTGCCAGCCTAGAAAAAATATTAGACCAGCTGACTGGCTGAGCTGGGAATTGAACTGGTGATTTGCTACACTAAAGGTTACTGCTATGCTGTGATACCATACATGGCTTCCCATGGTTCTAAGGTATCCTTAGGTCCCATAAACCATAGTCACATGTCTACTCAATACAAAGTAGTTGGCAGAACCTATTCATGGCCTACAGAAAAAGTTTGACTAGCTGGGCTATGAACCATTGAGCTGCTGCACTGAATGTGCCAGCCTAGGGAGGAGGTTTGATCAGCTGGCTGGCTGTGCTGGGATTTGAACTTGTGACCTGCTGCACTAAGAACAGGTGCTCTGCTGTGACCCCATACGTTATATTCCCATGGCAAGTAGGTATCTTTAGGTCCCATAAACTATAGTCACATGGCTACTCAATACAAAGTAGTTGGCAGAACTTATTCATGGCCTGCAGAAAATGTCTGACAAGCTGAGCAGGTATATGAACCAGTGAGCTGAATGTGCCACCCTGTTTTGTGCCCTGACAGGGCATGCTGATGCCTGTAGAACTACAAGCATCAGCATGCCCATGGATGCCAGGGTTATTGGCCAGTGTCTGAAATATAGGGCCTGATCCAGAGCTACGACGGTGCCGTCCGACGGGCGAATGCAAATTTTCGCCCGTGCGTATAAACATACACGCCCCTAACACTCCCATTGTAAAGTACCTGCTTACGGCGGCTATACCCTAAACTAGGTACTCCCGCCGGCCGTACGAATTTTCGCCCATAATACGCAAAGCGTACGGGCTTAGCACGCCCATACTGTACAATTTAAATGGCTATCCCCGCCTCCGTGTAGTAAAACGAGCGCCCAGGCGACCGTCGTACTGAACGCACGCCCCTCGAGCGAACATTTCGCTCACAATACGACCGCTATACGCTCATGTCGTCCAGCCGACCGGAAGCTGTCATACTGGGCATGCGCAGTGCGAATTTACGTACGAAAATACGCAAAAAACGGTCGTACGCTCGCTCGAATTCGGCCAATTTCGTAGCTCTGGATCAGGCCCAAAGTGAGGTACTCCTAGGATCAAAAGTTCCAGTGGTTGAATGCAAAAAAAGCTACCGCTACCTACGCGTTTCAAGTCTTAGGCTCTTTCTCAGGGTTCAATACAAAGTAGTTGGCAGAACCTAATCATGGACTGCAGAAAAAGTTTGACTAGCGGAGCTGGTATATGAAGCAGTGAGCTGCTGCACTGAATGTGCCAGCCTAAGAAAGAGGATTGATCAGCTGACTGGGTGAAATGGGATTTGAACTTGTGACTGGCTGCACCAAAGGTGGGTGCTCTGCTGCAATACCATATGTGGCTCTCTTTGGTGAAACAGTATCTTTAGGTCCCATAAACCATGGTCACATGGCTAGTCAATAAAAAGTATTTGGCAGAACCTATTCATGGCCTGCAGAAAATGTTTGACAAGCTGAGCAGGGATATGAACCAGTGTGCTGCTGCACTGAATGTGCCAGTGTAGAGAAGAGGTTTGATCAGCTGGCTGAACTGGGATTTAAACTTGCGACTTGCTGCACCAAAGACAGGTGTTTTGCTGCGACTCCATACGTTGTCTTCCCATGGCAATGAGGTATCTTTAGGTCCCATAAACCATAGTCACATGGCTACTCAATATAAAGTAGTTGGCAGAACCTATTCATGGCCTGCAGAAAAAGTTAGACTAGCAGAGCTGGGATATGAACCAGTGAACTGCTGCACTGAATGTGCCAGCCTAGGAATGGGGTTTGATCAGCTGGCTGAGCTGGGATTTTAACTGGTGACCTGTTGCACCAAAGACAGGTGTTCTGCTGTCATGCCATAGGTGGCATCCCATGTTGAAAAGGTATCTTTAGGTACCTCAAACCATAGTCACATGGCTACTCAATACAAAGTAGTTGGCAGAACCTATTCATGGCCTGCAGAAAAAGTTTGACTAGCTGAGCTGGGGTATGAACCAGTGAGCTGCTTAACTGAAGGTGTCAGCCTAGGGACGAGGTTTCATAAGCTAATGGGCTGGCTGAACTGGGATTTTAACTGTTGACCTGCTGCACCAAATACTGGTGCTCTGCTGTGACACCATACATTGTCTCCCCATGGTGATAGGGTATCTTTAGGTCTCATAAACCATAGTCACATGGCTACTCAATACAAAGTAGTTGGCAGAACCTATTCATGGCCTGCAGAAAAAGTTTGACTAGCTGAGCTGGGAAATGAACAAATGAGCTAATGCACTGAATGTGCCAGCCTAGAGAACATGATTGATCAGCTGACCTGTGGCAGGTGTTCTGCTGTGATGCCATACGTGGCTTCCCATGTTGAAAAGGTATCTTTAGGTCCCATAAACCATAGTCACATGGCTACTCAATACAAAGTAGTTGGCAGAACCTATTCATGGCCTGCACAAAAAGTTAGACTAGCTGAGCTGGGATATGAACCAGTGAGCTGATGTGCTAGACTAGGAAAGAGGCTTGATTGGCTGGCTGAGCTGGGATTTGAACTGGTGACCTGCTGCACTAAATATAGGTTCTCTGCTGTAAATCCATATGTGTTCTTCCCATGGCAAAAAGGTATCTTTAGGTCCCATAAACCATAGTCACATGGCTACTCAATACAAAGTAGTTGGCAAAACCTATTTATGGCCTGGAGAAGAAGTTTGACTAGCTGAGCTGGGAAATGAACCATTGAGCTAATGCACTGAATGTGCCAGCCTAGGGAAGAGGATTAACCAGCTGACTGGCTAAACTGGGATTTTGACCTGTGACCTGCTGCCCCAAAGGTGAGTGCTCTGCTGCAACACCATATGTGGCTTCCTGTGGCAAAAAGGTATCTTTAGGTCCCATAAACAATAGTCACATGGCTACTCAATACAATTAGTTGGCAGAACCTATTCATGGCCTGCAGAAAAAGGTTGACTAGCTGAGCTATGAACCAGTGAGCTGCTATTCTGAATGTGCCAGCCTAAGGTAGATGTTTGATCAGCTGACTGGCTGGGCTTGGATTTGAACCGGTGACCTGCTGCAGCAAAAGCAGGTGTTCTGCTGTGATGCCATACATGGCAAAAAAGTATCTTTGGGTCGCATAAATCAAAGTCACATGGCTACTAAATACATAGTAGTTGGCAGAACCTATTTATGGCCTGCAGAAAAAGTTTGACTAGCTGAGCTATGAACCAGTGAGCTGTATTTCTAAATGTGCCAGCCTAAGGTAGAGGTTTGGTTAGCTGACTGGCTGGGCTTTAAACTGGTGACCTGCTGCACCAAAGGCAGGTGTTCTGCTGTGATGCCATATGTGGCTTCCTGTGGTGAAAAAGTATCTTTAGGTCCCATAAACCATAGTCACATGGCTACTCAATACAAATTTCTTGGCTTGCAGAAAAGGTTGACGAGCTGAGAAACAAACCATTGAGCTAATGCACTGTATGTGCCAGCCCAGGAAAGAGGATTGATCAGCTAACTAGCTGGCCTGGTATTTCAACAGGTGACCTGCTGCATCAAAGGAGGGTGCTCTGCTGTGATGCCATACGTCGTCTTCCCAAGTTGTAGAGGTATCTTTAGGTCCCATAAACCATAGTCACATGGCTACTCAATACAAAGTAGTTGGCAGAACCTATTCACGGCCTTCAGAAAATGTTTGACTAACTGAGCTGGGAAATAAACTGGTGAACTAAAGCACTGTATGTGCCAATCTAAGGAAGTGGATTGATCAGCTCACTGGCTGGCTGGCCTGGGATTTAAACCGATGACCTCCTGCATCCAAGGCTGGTGCTCTGCTGTGATGCCATACGTGGCTCCTTGCAGTGAAAAGGCATCTTTAGGTCCCATAAACCATAGTTACATGGCTTCTCAATACAAAGTAGTTGGCAGAACCTATTCATGGCCTGCAGAAAAAGTTTGACTAGCTGAGCTGGGAAATTAACTGTTGAGCTAATGCACTGAATGTGCCAGCCTAGGGAAGAGGATTGATCAGCTAACTGGCTGGCTGGCCTGGGATTTGAACCAGTGAACTACTGCATCCAAGGTGGGTGCCATATGTGGCTCCCTGTGGTGAAAAGGCACCTTTAGGTACAATAAACCATAGTCACATGGCTACGCAATACAAAGTAGTTGGCAGACACTGTTCATGACATGGAGAAAAAGTTGGACTAGCTGAGATGGAAATAAAACGGTGAGCTAATGCACTGAATGTGCTAGCCTAGGGAAAATGATTGACCAGCTGACTGGCTTAGCTGGGATTTGAACCTGTGACCTGCTACACCAAAGGCAGGTGCTCTGCTGCAATGCCATATGTGACTTACCATTGGGCAAAGCTATCTTTATGACCCATAAACCATAGTCACATAGCTACTCAATATAGAGTAGTTGGCAGAACCTATTCATGGCCTGCAGAAAAAGTTTGACTAGCTGAGCTGGGAAATGAATCAGTAAGCTAATGCACTGTATGTGCAAGCCCAGGGAAGAGGATTGATCAGCTAACTGGCTGACCTGGGATTTGAACCAGTGACTTGCTGCATCAAAGGCGGATGCTCTGCTGTGATGCCATATGTGGCTCCCTGTGGTGGAAAGGTATCTTTAGGTCCTATAAACCATAGTCACAGCTGACTGGCTGAGCTGTGATTTGAACTGTTGATCTGCTGCACCAAAGGTGGGTGCTCTTCTGTGATGCCATATGTGGCTTCCCATTACACAAATTATGAATAAGCCGTATCTCTTAGAAGTATATGTTTATCTCCTAACCTAAGATACTATATGAGCCAAGCAAGACTTTATCAGACCTTCTAATAGAACATTCAAAAACAGACAATAAAAGTGAAAAATAATATTAACTAAGAAACCATTTAATTTCAAAATCAATATTCAAACCAAAAGTTTGTAAAGTGTAAAGTTTGAAAATCCAACGCATTTCTGTGGTGGCTAATGTGTTTTGTGTATCCCTACTTTTCCAAGTATTAAATACTTGATCTATACCCCAAAAACCTACTAAATGTGACGTAGAACAATTATGAAGTTTTTTAAAGTGAGCAGACACAGAGTGTGATTCTACCCCATTTTTTATGTTTCGTATGTGTTCAGAAAGTCGAACTGCTAACTGGCCTGGGATTTGAACAGGTGACCTACTGCATCAAAAGTGGGTGCTCCGCTGTGATGTCATATGTGGCTCCCTGTGGAAAAAAGGTATCTTTAGGTCCTATATACCATAGTCACATGGATACTCAATACAAAATAGTTATCAGAACCTATTCATGGCCTGCAGAAAAGGTTTGACTAGCTGATCTGTGATTTGAACTGTTAACCTGCTGCACTCTGACTTCCTATGGTGCAGTGGTATCTTTAGGACCCATAAACCATAGTCACATAGCTAAGTCAGGTGCTCTGCTGCAATGCCATATGTGGCCCTCTGTGATGACAAGGCATCTTTAGGTCCCATAAACCATAGTCACATGGCTACTCAATACAAAGTAGTTGGAAGAACCTATTCATGGTCTGCAGTAAAAGTTTGACTAGCTGAGCTGGGAAAAGAAAAGGTGAGCTAAGGCACTGAACGTGCCAGCCTAGAGAAGATGATTGATCAGCAAACTGGCTGGTTGGCCTGGGATTTGAACTGGTGACCTGCTGCATCAAAGGTGGGTGCCATTTGTGACTCCCTGTGGTGAAAAGGTATCTTTAAACCCATAAATCATAGTCACATGGCTACTCAATACAAAGTAGTTGACAGAACCTATTCATGGCCTGCAGAAAAAGTTTGACTAGCTGAGCTGGGAAACGAACCAGTGAGCTAATGCACTATACATGCCAGCCCAGGAAAGAGGATTGATCAACTAAGTGACTGGCTGGCCTGGCCTCTGAACCGGTGACCTACTGCATCAAAAGCAGGTGCTCTGCTGTTATGCCATATGTGGCTCCCTGTGGTAAAAGGGTATCTTTAGGTCCTCTAAACCAAAGTCACAAAGCTACTTAATACAAAGTAGTTGGCAGAACCTGTTCATGGCCTGCAGAAAATATTTGACTAGCAGTGCTGGTATATGAACCAGTGAGCTGATGCACTGAATGTGCCTGCTTAGGAAGAAGGTTCCATCATCTGGCTGAGCTGGGATTTGAACTGGTGACCCACTGCACTAAAGGCTGGTGCTCTGCTGTGACGGTATACATTGCTCCCTGTGGTGAAAAAGTATCTTTAGGTCCCATAAACCATAGTCACATGGCTACTCAAACCAAAGTAGTTGGCAGAACCTATTCATGGCCTGCAGAAAATGATTGACTGGCTGAGCTGGGATTTGAACCAGTAAGCTGCTGCACTGAATGTGCTGGCCTAGGGAGGAGGATTGATCAGCTGACTGGCTGAGTTGGGATTTGAACTGGTGACCTGCTGCATCAATGGTGGGTGCTCTGCTGTGATACCACATGTGGCTCTACTTGGTGAAAAACTATCTTTAGGTTCCATAAACGATAATCACATGGCTACTCAATACAAAGTAGTTGGCAGAACCTATTCATGGCCTGCAGAAAACTTTTGACAAGCTGAGCTGTGAAATGAACTGTTGACCTGTTGCACCAAATACGGGTGCCCCGCTGTGATGCCATATGTGACTTCCCATAGTGCTATGGTATCTTTAGGACCCATAAACCATAGTCAGATAGCTACTCAATACAAAGTAGTTGACAGAACCAAGTGGCCAGCCAACTAAGTGGCCGGCTGGCCTGGCCTCTGAACCGGTGACCTACTGTATCAAAAGCAGGTGCTCTGCTGTTATGCCATATGTGGCTCCCTATGGTAAAAGGGTATCTTTAGGTCCTCTAAACCAAAGTCACAAAGCTACTTAATACAAAGTAGTTGGCAGAACCTGTTCATGGCCTGCAGAAAATATTTGACTAGCAGTGCTGGTATATGAACCAGTGAGCTGATGCACTGAATGTGCCTGCTTAGGAAGAAGGTTCCATCATCTGGCTGAGCTGGGATTTGAACTGGTGACCCACTGCACTAAAGGCTGGTGCTCTGCTGTGACGGTATACATTGCTCCCTGTGGTGAAAAAGTATCTTTAGGTCCCATAAACCATAGTCACATGGCTACTCAACCCAAAGTAGTTGTCACAACCTATTCATGGCCTGCAGAAAATGATTGACTGGTTGAGCTGGGATTTGAACTGGTGACCTGCTGCATCAATGGTGGGTGCTCAGCTGTGATACCACATGCGGCTCTACTTGGTGAAACACTATCTATAGGTTCCATAAACGATAATCACATGGCTACTCAATACAAAGTAGTTGGCAGAACCTATTCATGGCCTGCAGAAAACTTTTGACTAGCTGATCTGTGAATTGAACTGTTGACCTGCTGCACCAAATGCAGGTGATCTGCTGTGATGCCATATGTGACTTCCCATAGTGCAATGGTATCTTTAGGACCCATAAACCATAGTCAGATAGCTACTCAATACAAAGTAGTTGGCAGAACCTATTCATGGCCTGCAGAAAAAGTTTGACTAGCTGAGCAACGAACAAATGAGCTAACGCACTGAATGTGCCAGCCTAAGGAACAGGGTTGATCAGCTGAGCTGGGATTTGAATTGGTGACCTGCTGCACCAAAGACAGATGTTCTGCTGTGATGCCATACATGGCTCCCTGTGGTGAGAGGGTGTCTTTAGGTCCCATAAACCATAGTCACATGGCTACTAAATACAAAGTAGTTGGCAGAACACATTTATGACCTGCATAAAAAGTCTGACTAGCTGAGCTGGGAAATGAACTGGTGACCTGTTGTACCAAAGGTGGGTGCTCTACTGCGATGCCATATGTTCCTTCCCATGGTGCAATGGTATCTTTAGGACCCATAAACCATAGTCACATAGCTACTCAATACAAATTAGTTGGCAGAACCTATTTATGGCCTGCAGAAAAAGTATGACTAGCTGAGCAAAGAAGCAGTGGGCTAATGCTCTGTATGTGCAAGCCCAGGGAAGAGGATTGATCAGCTAACTGGCTGTCCTGGGATTTGAACTTATGACCTACTGCATCAAAGGTGGGTGCTCTGCTGTATTGCCATATGTGGCTCCCTATGGTAAAAGGGTATCTTTAGGTCCTATAAACCATAGTCACATGGCTACTCAATACAAAGTAGTTGGCAGAACCTATTCATGTCGTGCAGAAAAAGTTTGACTAGCTGAGCTTGGATATGAACCAGTGAGCTGCTGCAGTGAATGTACCAGCCTAGGGAGGATCAGCTGACTTGCTGGCTGAGCTGGGATTTGAACTGAAGACCTACTGCATCAAAGTCAGGTGCTCTGCTGCAAGGCCATATGTGACCCTCTGTGATGAAATGCTATCTTTAGTTCCCATAAACCATAGTCATAGGAACAGAAACAGAAATTGACGGCAGATAAGAGCCACATGGCCCATCTAGTCTGCCCATTTGTTTATGGAAAACTATACTGACCCTAGACCCTATTTACCCTCAATTTGGTTTACAATTTAGGATACCCTTATATTTATCCCAAGCATGTTTAAATTGTTCTACTGTATTGGCCTCAACCACCTCAGATGGGAGAATATTCCATTTATATATCACCCTTTCAGTGAAGTAATTTTTCCGAACATTTCCTTTGAATCCACCACCCTCCAGTTTATATCCATGCCCTTGTGTTCTATTACACCTTTTCTTTTGAAAAATGGTACCCTCCTCTAGCTGGTCACAACCCTTGATGTATTTGAAAGCTGCTATCATGTCCCCCCTCTACCTTCTCTGCTCCAAGTTATACATGTTTAGTTCCTCTAGGCTTTCATGGTATGATTTGTTACAAAGACCATGGACCATTTTAGTTGCTCTTCTTTGCACAGTCTCTAATGTATTTATGTCTTCCTGGAGAAACGATCTCCAGAACTGAACACAGTATTCTAGGTGAGGGCGTACTCAATACAAAGTAGTTGGCAGAACCTATTCATGGCCTTCACAAAAACTTTGACTAGCTGAGCTGGTATATGGGAATGTGCCAGCATAGGGAAGAGAATTGATCAGCTGACTGACTAGCTGAGCTGGTATTTTAAGTGGTGACTTGCTGCACCAAAGACAGGTGCTTTGCTGCGACTCCATACGTTGTCTTCCCATAACAAAAAGGTATCTTTAGGTCCCATAAACCATAGTCACATGGCTACTCAATACAAAGTAGTTGGCAGACCCTATTCATGGCCTGCAGAAAAGGTTTGACTAGCTGAGCTACTGCACGGAGTGTGCCAGCTTAGAGAAGAGGTCTGATCAGCTGCCTGAGGTGGGATTTGAACTGGTGACCTGTTGCACCAAAGACAGGTGCTTTGCTGTGACACCATACGTTGTCTTCCTGTCGCAGTGTGGTATCTTTAGGTCCCATAAACCATAGTCACATGGCTACTCAATACAAAGTAGTTGGCAGATTCATGGCCTGCAGAAAAAGTTTGACTAGCTGAGCTATGAACCAGTGAGCTACTGCACTGAATGTGCCAGCTTAGGGAAAAGGTTTGATCAGTTGTCTGAGTAGAGATTTGAACTAGTGACCTTCTGCCCCAAAGATGGGTGTTCTGCTGCAATGCCATACATTGTCTTCCCATGGTGAGGAGGTATCTTTAGATCCCATAAGCCATAGTCACATGGCTACTCAATACAAAGTAGTTGGTAGAACCTATTCATGGCCTGCAGTAAAGGTTTGACTAGCTGAGCTGGGAAATGAACCAGTGAGCTAAAGCACTGTATGTGCCAGCCTAGGGAAGAAGATTGATCAGCAAACAGGCTGGTCTGGGATTTGAACCAGTGACCTCCTCTATCAAAGGCTGGTGCTCTGCTGTGATGCCATATATGGCTCACTGTTGTGGGAAGGCATCTTTAGGTCCCATAAACCATAGTCACATGGCTACTCAATACAAAGTAGTTGGCAGAAGCAATTCATGGCCTGCAGAAAAAGTTTGACTAGCTGAGCTGGGATATGAACCCTTAAGCTGCTGCACTAAATGTGCTGGCCTAGAGAGGGGGTTTGATCAGCTGACTGTCTGGCTGAGCTGGGATTTGAACTGGTGAGCTATTGCATCAAAGGTGGGTGCTCTGCTGCGATGCCTCATGTGGCTCCCCTTAGTGAAACTGTATCTTTAGGTTCCATAAACCACAGTCACATGGCTACTCAATACAAAGTAGTTGGCAGAACCTATTCATGGCCTGCAGAAAAAGCTTGACTAGCTGAGCTGGAATATGAACCTGTAAGCTACTGCACTGAATGTGCACTGAAAAAGTTTGACCAGCTGAGCTGGGATATGAACCTGTAAGCTACTGCAATAAACGTGCCAGTCTATGGAAGAGGTCTGATCAGCTACCTGAGCTAAGATTTGAATTGGTGACCTACTGCAGCAAAGGTGGGTGCTCTGCTGCAATGCCATATGTGACTTCCCAGGAAAAGTTTAACTAGCATGAACTGGTAAATGAACCAGTGAGCTAATGCACTGAACATGCCACCCTAGAGAAGAGGCTTGATCAACTGACTGGCTGAGCTGGGATTTGAACTGGTGAATTGCTGCATCTAGGATGGGTGCTCTGCTGCAACACCATACATTGTCTTCCCATGGTGGAATGGTATATTTAGGTCCCATAAACCATAGTCACATGGCTACTCAATCAATACAAAGTAGTTGGCAGAACCTAATTATGGCCTGCAGAAAAAGTTTGACTAGCTGAGCTGGGAAAAGAACAAATGATCTAATGCACTGAATGTGCCAGTCTAGGGAACAGGATTGATCAGCTGACTGGTTTTGCTGGGATTTGAACCTGTGATCTGACTCACCAAAGGTGGGTGCTCTTCTGCAACACCATATGTGGCTCCCTGTTGCAAAAAGGTATCATTAGGTCCCATAAACCATAGTCATATGGCTACTCAATACAAAGTACAGTAAAAAGAATGGAATTATGGTATGAGCGCTGGGGTTATAACTTTTCACTCACAGTTCTGATAAAAGTTCTTCTCTTATATCTTTTTTCCCGGATATCTTTTTCCAACTCTTTCACACAGGGAATGGTAATGTTCTCAGTCCTTGATCTTTCCTGTTCTTCTTAAATCCTCCTTTCTTCTTCCGTCTATCTTTCCTTCTGTTGTTCAAGAGCGAAGCCCCAGAATAAAGAAACAGAAGACCTTGCGCCTTACCTCCGGTAAGTATTTTAAACGTTCCACAAAGAGCCTACTTACAATAGTCGTCTCTTGTGGAGTAGACCTTATAAAATATTTCCTCTGTTATGATAGAGTTCCCGTCTGGGGGTCATCGACCGTCTCCTCTTATTCCTCCATATGAAATAGAAAAGAAGAAAAAACCTTGTGCCGTACCACCGATTACCAGGAAACTCTTTACTCCTCAATGGGTACTCACATTCAGTATCTCTTGTCAATCAGCATTAAACCACTCTCTTTTCCTCCTCGTAGGTCTTGTTCTCACTATGATGATACTCAGTATCCAGGACCCAAAAGAAAGAGAGGGAGAATCTCGTGCACTCCAATAGGTAAAAAACAGCCTATCTAGAAGAAGCACTACTCACAATAATCCCGTCTTTCAAATGGCTCATCAGGGAGATCTTTAAAAGTCGTTTTGTCCTCTTTCCTCCTTTTTATCTTCAATAAAACCTCCACAAAAACCGTCCCCCTCACTCTGATTCAAGTGGGGGGAGAGGGAAGAATTGGCACCCTTAGTATGTAATGGGGTGATCGTAATGTCTACAAATGTTCTCCTTGTGCCAATAAAAGGATTTCTACTTGTGCCAAGAAACTTTTCTGCTTGTTATATGTTCTTTATTCTATTTGAAAAAGCATCTTAACATACTCCATAAAAAATAAAAAATAAATCCATATAAAAACATTCTATTTTAAACTCTTGAAATGTTCATCCCCCTTGTTTCCTTTGAAAACAAACCTACCTCCTCTTGAAACCTATCCTCCCCCACTGCCTCCAAGGTCTAAGAACTCCCCAAACTGCAATGGCTGTCCTGCTATAAGGGCCCTGCAA
>WWET01003923.1:143432-145560 GCA_011038615.1 Limnodynastes dumerilii | reverse complement strand
GCGGCGGGTAGGGGTGGAATCAGAGAAGGGTAGTCTTAGGGTTAGGGTGCGGGTAGGGGAGGAATCAGAGAAGGGTAGTCTTAGGGTTATGCTGCAGTAAGGGGAGTCTTAGGGTTATGCTGTGGGAAGGGGAGTCTTAGGGTTATGCTGCAGTAAGGGGAGTCTTAGGGTTATGCTGTGGGAAGGGGAGTCTTAGGGTTATGCTGTGGGAAGGGGGGTCTTAGGGTTATGCTGTGGGGAGGGGAGTCTTAGGGTTATGCTGTGGGGAGGGGAGTCTTAGGGTTATGTTGTGGGGAGGGGAGTCTTAGGGTTATGCTGTGGGAAGGGGAGTCTTAGGGTTATGCTGTGGGAAGGGGAGTCTTAGGGTTATGCTGTGGGGAGGGGAGTCTTAGGGTTAGACTGCGGAAAAGGGAGACTTAGGTTTAGATGCAGGAAAGGGAGGGTTAGGGTAAGAGTAATGGAAGGAGAGGATTGGGGTAAGAATAAGTGTAAGAGTTGGGGTTGAAGAAATAGGGATAGGCGTTTACCTGTCTGCGGTGGAGCAGGAAGTTTCTGAAGCAGTTCTCAGCAGTAACCCACACCTGTCCCAGTCTTGATCAGTCCTTTAGAATGTAAATTACATTACACATAAAAATTAGCAATTTCAATTTACTTATGAAGAAAGAATGCAAACTTGTATTTTGATTTCTGTATTTTGACATGAGTTCATTATTATTCACTAGTTTAAAAATACATTAACAACTACTACAAGCTTGCACCAGGACTGTCAGTAATCATGGGTCCTGCAAATATGAATTTTACTGCCTTCCCCTTCATCATGAAGTCACACTACTTGCAGCCAGCAGGCAGTGGTTCACCTACTGCAGTCACCTGTACACACCCAGGCAGAGGCGTAATTACAATTGGAGCATGCCATGCACCTCCCTGGCCAGTTTAGGAGGGGGCAGAGGGGATGCACCACCCTGGCAGACAGATCACCCAGTGTAAGGAACTAAGTTCTGTACGCCCGGAGATCCATTACGGAACATCTGCCCATTGCCAGATATTTGACCAAATTCCGCAAGCAGCTTGTGGATTTCAGGTGACGACCAGACATCTGAATCCAGACCTATGTTCCGATTATTTTTATGCTACTTTGAATAATTACAGGCACCACCCTCCAATGTATCCAACCACTACATAGATCAATTATTATATAAACATTGTTTATTTTTAAAACTTTGCTCAAGTCCTTTTTACTTGAGAAAAGTTTTTAGATTTTATTTATTGTGGTGGTTACTTTTCTATCCTAGTGAAAGCTCGCGTCTTTACAATAACTGACAATATAATATGATTAACTTGAATATTGTAGATTCTCCGTGAATAAAATGATAACATTTATTGACAAACGATTAGTCCTTTGAAAACAGAGTTTTGCTTTGGTGTGCATCATAATAAATTCTGGTGTGTATTTTGTACAGCTATTTAGATAACGCTAAAGCCAAGTCCCAAAATAATTAGCGCTTTGTGCTAATTTATAGTCTAATACCGTTGTAGAAAATCCTCTGGTGGAGGTAGCAATGAATTGCCTGTGTGCCTCTACACCTGGATTGGTAATGACACTAATGAAAATTACTGGAAACAATTGTGTTTTGCTGCAGTCAGTGGGTTTAAGCAATTACGCTCCTGGATGTCACAGTAGATTGTCCCTGTTTTTCTACACCTTGATAGGTAATGACACTAACAATGGAAAACATTTTCTTTTTGTATTGAGGCAGTCAATGTGTTATAGTCAGAGTTTTAAAAGTACAAAATGAATCCTGCGGAACTGCCTGCATAACCAAGTAACATATGTACACACAGATGTATATTATTCTGGGATACCAAGATACTAACGCAGATACCAGAGCTTCTAAAGTACCAGTCAAACCTCCTTGCACTGCTTTGTATTGGTTTACAGTAGATGTACTGTACTTCTGGCTGATCATAAAATATGTCCTCCTTTGATTAAGTATAAAATACGCTTCCAATTGATAAGTACAAGACACTCCTCCTCTGGCTGACCACAAGACACTCCTCCTCTGGCTGACCACAAGACACTCCTCCTCTGGCTGAGCACAAGACACACCTCCTCTGGCTGAGTACAAGA
>WWET01003923.1:133432-138432 GCA_011038615.1 Limnodynastes dumerilii | reverse complement strand
ACTAGGTGGGTGGGATGGGCAAAATTCTTCTTATCCGCTGTCAAAATTCTATATTTCATTTTTTCAGGCTGATATCATTGTTCTATGTTTCTGTTCTTCCACGTAAACAGTTAATTGGCATATGATGCAATAAACAGGCAGGCTTTGAGATGCCCCACCAAGCTCTTTCCAAACTTCATCTCTCCCCTCTATTATTACATGATATACTTATATCCAGTGTTTGTGTAGCAAGAGAGCTCTTGAAAAAACAAATAATGATTGGTAGAAGAATAAGTAAGAAAAATTCTTACTTTAGAAGAAAAATTACTGAAAGATTGCTGCTTTGATATAAAAATTGGAGATCTGAAGCTAGATTTACTAATCTGCAGGAAAAGAAAAGTGGAGATGTTGCCCATAGCAACCATTCAGATTCTAGCCCTCACTTTCCTATTACTTACTAGAAAATGTCATCTAGAATCTGATTGGTTGCTATGGGCAACATCTCCACTTTTACATTCCTGTAGCTTAGTAAATCTGACCACTGGACACAGTTCTATGTTTAATTTAATTTAAATGAATGAATACGTTAAGGTTTAATTTCACAGGATCACTGCAGTGGCCCAGCTCAGCTGCCAGACTGTGCTGATACGATCGCATATGTCATGTACACAAGCTAGCTCAATGTAAATATATTCTCCTTGAATTTTTTACTGCTTCTCCTTTATTCCGCTGACAGGGACAAATATCACTTAGGGTGGTACAGGACAACACTGATACTGACAAACTGCAGACAGCTGGTCTGCCATGAGAATGCATAACGGTGCTGCTCAACCCAGGAGAAGCCTGGTCATAAGAAATATTCTCACCTGTGATGAAAGAAAGAACCACTTCAAAGAACATGCGGAGATCCCGCCTTTATGTTTTCAACAGGCCACTCTCCCCATATCAGCGGTTGCAATCTCCGCTAAGAAAATGTGATTACCGAAAAAGGGACATACGAAAGTTCCTTTTCGATGTCCCTTTTTCAAATACTTACCTTTTTCTACTTTTTTTTTAATGAATGGGTGAGTATGCCGTTCCACAATATCCCTCCGCCGCATGCGATATCCCTCCGCCACACCTCCGCCGCTGCTCGTCGGACCAGGGACAGGTGAGTAAATTATCTGTGTGGGGGAGAGAGGGTTAAAGTCAGGCTGCAGGGCAGGGAGGGTTAGGGTCAGGCTGCAGGAGATGGTGGCTTAGGGTCAGTCTGCAATTAAGGGTTAGGGTCAGGCTGCCAGGAAGGTAGGGTTAGGGTAGTGAGAGGGGAGGGTTAGAGTAAGAATTAGGGAATGGACTGAGGAACTATTTTTTAATAACTTTTCGGAGCACCGAAAGCTCGCTGCTCCGTGGATCGATCGCACTGTCTCCTCGAGGCCTATGCAATTGAACTTCCAGCCAGTTCGCAACTGTCTGGGAGAAATCAGAAATTTCGGAATTCAGATTTTCGCTGCGAGGACCCACACCCCCATATCTGATATGTTATCAATGTCTTTTAGAGTGTAATCCTGTGGGCAGGGCCGTCTTACCTACCCAGTCTGTTCACACTCAGACTTGTTATAGGGATCGTTAAGCTAAAATAGTAAATTGATACATGATGGCATTATACAAAATCCTGTAAATAAATAAAATGTCATTTAATGCCTCTTTATGTGTAGATTCTATTTTTGCTATTCTGTAAAAACACCACTAGTATCCAGGAGACACTCCAACAAGGCCTGATGTGTGCATTGTGATTTCTTAGTGATATAACTAATGTATTCACTTTATTCCCCTTGCTTATTATTGCTCACAATTTAATATTATTTTGTCAATTGTTGTGGTTGCTCTCTTGTGCTAATTTTTATTTGTTGTTGTGTCATGTATTAAATATTATTGTTATATTTTAAAACCACAAAAATGAGATAGGACAATTTTACTTTGAGATCTATGGACTGGATCTTGATTAATGCCATTGCTATGTTTGGAAAATGCCCCCTTTTGGTACTGCAATGCAATACAGATTTCTGCTTCCATATACATCCTGATAAGTATTACGACAGTGTTGAAAACGCAAGTGCAATCCAGATATTAGGCACAGAATGCTGTTATGCATGGAGTTCAACTCCGTGGCCAATGAGATCCGTAAGAAGGGGCATGGCAGTACTCACAAAGTTGAAAGTTAACAAATGTTTGTGGGGCATTTAAATATGACTGAATGGGCTGGGTTAGCAGAGTCCATAGAAACACAGATAAGAGCCACATGGCCCATCTAGTCTGCCCATTTGTTTATTGAAAACTATACTGACCCTAGACCCTATTTACCCTCAATTTGGTTTACAATTTAGGATACCCTTATATTTATCCCAAGCATGTTTAAATTGTTCTACTGTATTGGCCTCCACCACCTCAGATGGGAGAATATTCCATTTATCTATCACCCTTTCAGTGAAGTAATTTTTCTGCACATTTCCTTTGAATCTACCACCCTCCAGTTTGTATCCATGCCCTTGTGTTCTATTACACCTTTTCTTTTGAAAAATGGTACTCTCCTCTAGCTGGTCACAACCCTTGATGTATTTGAAAGCTTCTATCATGTCCCCCCTCTCCCTTCTCTGCTCCAAGCTATACATGTTTAGTTCCTCTAGCCTTTCTTGGTATGATTTGTTACAAAGGCCATGGACCATTTTAGTTGCTCTTCTTTGCACAGTCTCTAATGTATTTATGTATTTCTGGAGATATGGCCTCCAGAACTGAACACAGTATTCTAGGTGAGGGCGTACCAATGATTTATAAAGGGGCATCACTACTTCTCTCTTTCTGCTACTAATTCCTCTCCCTATGCAACCAAACTTCTGACTTGCCTTACTCATTGCTTTGTTACATTGATTGGCTACCTTTAAGTCACTGGAAATAATGACTCCTAGATCCCTTTCCTCCTCGGTAGAGTCTAATGTAATGCCATTAATGAAATATTGAGCCTTTGGGTTTTTGTGTCCCAAGTGCATGATTTTGCATTTTTTGCCATTAAACTGCAGTTGCCACACTCTTGACCATTCCTACAGTCTACCTAGATAATCCCTCATTTTCTGTACCCCACCTGGCGTGTCTACCCGGTTACATATCTTGGTGTCATCTGCAAAAAGGCATATTTTCCCCTCAATACCACCAGGTAACATCACCTATAAAGATAATAAATAGCCCTGGTCCAAGTACAGAACCCTGGGGTACACCACAACCCTCTGTTGTCTATCCTGTAACCAAGATTGTATCCATGCAACTATTTTTAAATCCAATCCTAAAGTTTCCAGCTTATTTAACAGTCTTCGATGTGGCACAGTGTCAAAGGCCTTGCTAAAATCTAGATAAGCTATGTCTACAGCTCCCCCTTTATCTAATACTTTACTGACCCAGTCAAAAAATTCAATAAGATTTGTTTGACATGATCTTCCCCCAGTGAATCCATGCTGCTTGGGATCCTGTAAGTTACTGGATTTAAGATACTGTACAATTTAGAGGGATGAAGCTGATTTTGATGCACCAGAGTTTCAATCTTGCATTCTAGGTTGCTAAAAAAGTGCTGCTTTTTAAGCCTAGCTCCAGATTGAATTGCAGTCACTGCCTTTAGTGCACACCAGTGGGTCGAAGGAGCCGTGTCCGCAGGGTCATTTGTCTGCAGGAACAGCACCTCAGTTAATGGTTTTGCCAGCACCCCTCTAAGCTCTTTTAGTATCCTCGGATGTATCCCATCTGGTCCCATTGATTTGTCCACTTTCAATTTTGAAAGTTCTTTTAATACCTGCTCCTCAGTGAAAGTAGTAGTAATTTCCCCCATTGTATTAATAGTCTTCCCATTCAAAAGTGGACCCTTCCCCTCTCTTTCTTTTGTGAATATTGAACAGAAATACTTGAGATGATCTGCCATAGCCCTTTCACTCTCAATAAGAATTCCGCTTACCGTTTTGAGCCTTACGATACCCTCCTTTGTTTTTCGCCTTTCATTTATATACCAGTTTGTGCTTTTGCTGCTCTGATAACCTTTTTAGTCTCCTTCTGCTTTGTAAAATACACCTCCCTGTCATCATTACTGTGAGATTGCTTATAATTCCGAAAGGCCATCTTTTTTGCTTTCACTGTAGTTGCTATCTCTTTTGTAAACCACATTGGCTTTCTTTTTCTGGGGTTTTTTCTAACCATTCTTATACAAAGGTCTGTTGCTGTTAATAATGCATTTTTTAAATTTCCCCACTGCTCCTGAACTCCTTTCATGTGCCTCCACTCTGCCAAAGAATCACTTGCACATTTACCCATTTCCACAAAATCTGCCTTCCTAAAGTCTAGCACCCTTGTTTTTGTGTGGCATGCTTCTTTCTCAGTCATTATACTAAACCATACTTCTTGATGGTCACTGGATCGTAGGTTCTCACCCACACTTATTTCTGAGATTCGGTCACCATTTGTAAGTACCAAATCTAAGATGACCTCTTTGCGAGTGGGCTCTCATCAGTTGCTTAAGAGACACAACCTGTAATGAATTTAAAATGCCCCCACTTCTAGTGGAGCTTGCTGAAGACTTATCCCAGTTTACATCAGGTAGATTAAAATCACCCATGATTATTACCTACCCCTTTAATGCCATTTTAGCTATGTCTTGCAATAGAACATTGTCCATTTCCTCCTCTTGCCCTAGTGGCCTATATATCACTCCAGTACGAAGAATAACACCCTGGGTTTCTATGGTTACCCAAAGTGTCTCCGTTTTTTCTCCAATATACACTATTAAATTGAATTAAACCCTTCCTTAACATACATTAATACTCCTCCCCCAATTTTTCCTACTCTATCCTTTCTCAATAAATTATAACCTGGTATAGCTAGGTCCCAGTCATGATTTTCACTGCACCATGATTCTGTGATTCCCACAATATCTAGATTATCCCTTGCCATTATTGCGATTTATTCAGGAATTTTATTTCCCAAGCTCCTAGCATTTGCACACATTG
>WWET01003923.1:110609-125845 GCA_011038615.1 Limnodynastes dumerilii | reverse complement strand
CCCCCCCCCCACACACACACACACCTGATAGCAGCCCTAAATAAAGCTTTAAGTGTCAACCAACTAAAATGAAAATACTCCTGCAAATGAACTTCAATACGCCTTTAAAAATTTGATTACAGTTGTCAAATATGATACAGCTCACTTCTCTGTCTCTCCAGGCCACTTCTCTGTCTCTCCAGGACCCTCCTCTGTCTCTTCAGGCCCCTCCCCTGTCTCTCCAGGCTCCTCCTCTGTCTCTCCAGGCCCCTCCTCTGTCTCTTCAGGCCCCTCCTCTGTTTTTCCAGGCCCCTCTCCTGTCTCTCCAGGCCCCTACCCTGTCTCTCCAGGCCCCTCCTCTTCATCCCATCTGCCCCTCACCTCCATCTCTCTAGGGCCCCTTACTCCGTCTCTCCAGACCCCTTCAAGTTTTTCAACTTTGTTGTTTCTTGCTTCTTCCTTCTGGCTAACAACTGTTATTTGTGGCTCACTAGTTTCCTGGGCAGAACTGCCAGAGATAATGGAGTCAGACAGTCTCCCTCTTCATGTCCCTGGACAGCCCTGATCAGGAGGGGATCCAGCCACCTCCAGCAGAGTGAACATCGACAGGTGCAGAGAGCAAGGTACAGACCTCCTCTCTGCACTCAGCTCCCTCCTCACTAACTGACTGTCGGGCACAAGTCAGTGAGGGCCCAGCAACACATAAGCTGGAAGAAAGAAGACAGGACAGTGATTGAGAAGGGAGCAGAGAGCAGACAGGAGGTTGTTACCTTGCTCTCTGGTCCTGCCCACGTGCGCCATGTGGGAAGTTTGAGGTGGTAGTGAGCTTTGGAGATAAACTTGCTTCCGGGCAACTGTGATGAAGTTAGGCAACTGCCTATGCCTGTGAGCTGGTCCTGGGTCTGCAACATCACAAGGTGCTCTGATGTTCTCCAGGGTGTCACTGTGCACTATTTGGGAATCTCTGACATAAGGTGAGAATATTTTAAATAAACTAGAAACTGAGGGATACTTCCAGACATTAAAATTTAGCTTGACATCCATATCTTTCAGCCCGATAACAAACACTTTTCATACTGCCAATATGGGTGAATCAGCCAGATAACTGATCGGAAAGCATAGCAAGCCATCCAGACTTAAGAGGAATGACCCATCTAATATAGGGGCTGGGTTAAGCTTGCAAATGGGTGTACCCTCTTAGTCCCTCTTTCTCAGTTAACACCCAGACTTCTGTACTTTCAGGATTTCCTTGTGTCTGATTTAGAAACATAGCTTAGCTCCTGACTGTTGTGAGATTCAGCGTTTTAGATCTATCGGAATATTTTGCTTGGGGATCCAGTCACAAAAATGTATATATCTGGCGCTGAAACAATAAAGTATAGAATTCATACGGAGCTTAGTATTAAATTCATTTAAAATATATCTCTAATAATCATGAAATCATGCTGAAACGCGTAGGGTCAGATTTTTGCTACTTGTATAGACTATTGTATAAGGTTTACCCAAGAAAGAAGGAACACGAAGAGTGCTGGTAACGCTTCTGAAAAAATGATCTCACTGAAAGGGTAGTTGATAAGTATAATTGCCTCCCATAGAAGAACAATTTAAATATGCTTGGGATAAATACAAGCATATCCTAAATTGAGAGACATAGTGTAATTATAGTTTTAAAAAACAATTGGGAAGACTTGATGGGCCATGCAGGTTGTCACTTTCTATGTTTCTATGCTTCCATGAAATGCTGACTATAAACATCTTAAAGACCAGTAATATTATATACAACATGGTCTTGTTTTTATGTCTGTGGGTCAGATTCACACATAAGTGTGTGATCCGTAGGTGCGGATCCACCGCTACCCTCCCCCCATCCAGCCCCTGTTTTGAGTGCCAAAGACACTTACGAGCAGCATAGGGCACCCTTAACTACTCATGCGTACTTTCCCTCTAAAAAGGGAAAATACATACGTAGATTCCCCAGCCCTCCCTCCCTCCCATCCTAATTTATATCCCTCCCCCAACCCACTTTACAGAAGTAACCCCTGGTACGCCTCCACTTGCCTTAAAAACTACATGCTGTCTTTAAAGACCACACATAGTTAATATTCGTAAGGAAACCCCCTACACAAATTGCGTAGTCTATATGACTATGCATGCACAGTGACTCCATACAGAATAATACGCACCTAACAAAGCATCAGCTTCTTAGCTGTGAATCAGAGCCTATGTTACTCAATTAAACCTTTTCAATAAATGAGTGTATACAAATGGGAAACTTTTTTAAAAATATATTTTTTCTTCTACATACTGTGAAAGCTCAGCATTTTCACCGATTAAGCAAAACATGAAAACCACTGACAGGGGAAGTACTGTAAATATCATTGATCATCTCGTTATGATGGCACCTGACAAAGGAAGCATGTAGTTGCTGTGTTGGCAGTAGAAAAAATGGGCAAGCATAAGGGTAAGCATTATTGGTACCCACTTATAAATGGTGGTCGCAGTTCAAAAGCTTGGTTGTGATACACCAATCACAATCATATAAACATTATAAAAATTATAAAATTTTGACCATGCCCTCTCTATTATTTATTATGTATCAAAGTTGTATAAAATAATCAGCTAGATAAAAAAATAGTCAATAGTATACCGAACCACAAAGAGTGCCACATGATAAATATATATCTACAAAATAAATATAGATCCACTGGCAATGTAATCGAGATATAGTCTCTCAAATTAATTAATGCATGTTATAATGAGGATATTAAGAATGGGTGAATTGTCCAATTTCGCCTGAACAGGGGTATTTGATGGAAAGCCAATCATGGACAGAGCATAAAGCATATAAGGATCTGAATGACTTTGACAGGGGCTAAATCATGATGGCTAGGCGACTGGGTCAGAGCACCTCCAAAACGGAAAATCTTGGGGGTAGTCCCGATATGCAGTGAAAAGTAGCTACCAAAAGTTTTCCAAGGAATGACATCCAGTTAATCAGTGAAAGGGTCATGAGTGCCCAAGGCTCATAAAAGTGTGTGTGGACCTTAATAAAATGAATCAGATTGTTTAAATGTTTTGGCAAATCAGTGTATATATATATATATATATATCCATTAACATATGTAAAAAAAAAAAAAATTATGATCTGCAAATGAGTTAAAGATAGTTATGTAAGATACACAAAAGAAGGCCAGCTTGAGCCAAATCATGAGACAATTGTCTATCAATATTCCTGCGTGTCATTATTAGTGCCAGTTTCTGATCAGTTCCAGAGGCTATTTAAAGAGCCCTCCTCCAATCAGCCCGGAGAGCCTGACACACCTCTAGTGCTAATGTCTGACAGCTGGGGAAGGTGAAACCTAGCAACACAGCCTGCTACACATACCAGGGTAAACAGAGTGTAACATATCCATTAACATATGTCCAAAAAAAAATTATGATCTGCAAATGAGTTAAAGATAGTTATGTAAGATACACAAAAAAAAAAGGCCAGCTTGAGCCAAATCATGAGACAATTGTCTATCAATATTCCCGCGTGTCATTATTAGTGCCAGTTTTTGATCAGTTGATATAAAGTATGATGAAAAAATAATTAATCTATCAATACATTTGGCACAAGTTGAAGTTTTTAATGACCAGTGAATCAGTTTTGTGATGTTTCCATTAACATTTACCTTTTTAGAACAAAAAATTAAATAAAAAGTCAAGTATTATGAATTGATTACACTGAGGATATGCATATGTAACTTATTATAATGTAAACAAGACATTGGATCGGATTCACAGATCCGTATTTACTACGTGCACGTTTTTACACACGCACGTCGCAAAGCAACACCCATAACACTCCCCTCGGCCGGACGGGTTTTCAGGTGACTTCTGCCTCCATAGAGCACCCTACGTGTGTACTTACATGCGTATGTTACTTTTGTGCGTATTTATCTAACCGTGACCTCAAATGCCCATTTAAATACTTTCCCCCCGCCCACTTTCATGTAACTTCTACCGAACTGCCAAAATCCATACCCCCTCCATGCGTATGCCCCTAAGTGCGATTCACAAGTCCGTGACGAAAGTACTTACGTGCGTAAATACTACATAGTGTGCATGGAAAAAGTTACCACACATGCGCAATTAATCCGCTCCTAAAAATACGCAAAAAACGGATCTGTGAATACAGTCCATTACCTTTAAAAATTATATTATAATCTAATTATTTAAAAAGAAATAAAAGACTGCACGGAGGAACTTAACTGGTACAAATGGCCTACTACGCATGCCTAGTAGGTCATTTCATAAATCTATGCATCTAAGAAGCCAAATGTCTTTTGTCTTTATCTCATGCAAAGGTCCATCTCGAAACTATTTGAAAATGATTTCTTTACTTTTTAAACATTCAATAATAATCAATACAATATTTTTTTTATTGTTTTTTGTCAGAAATAATTATCTTAAAACATAAATCTGTAAGATAAAATAAATCAGTATCATGGTTTAGGATAAAAAAATAAAAAAAAATGCTTAATGAAGCAAAAAACAACAAACCAAACACTCCCCCTCCCCCTGCATAAATCATAAAAATAACGGAAATAGAGGTCTGGGTAGTTACATAGTACAAAAGAAATGTCTACTTTAATGGGTTTTTTCTAAGTAGAAGTATGCTTAGTATAATTAGGGATAATTAACAAAAACAAATAATAGATATAAGTGCATAAATCACACTAATGTGGATTGCTAAAATGTTAAGTACAGCAATATTTAATTTCAGCTTCAAGCATTTATCTTTCATTAAAAATTATGCAATAAAGACTATTAATAAAAAGTTTAAATATCATGATCATCTAACATGTCGCCATGTATTATGCTACATATAACAGAGTTATTTTACATATAACAAGGAAAAGTTGTGTGTGTGTGTGTGTGTGTGTGTGTCTATTTCTATACCATAGTCTTTCTTTGGAAATTTCACCTGAATTTATTATTTAAGTCTTTGGTGTGACCTGGTGTGACGTTAGTTCTGGTCAGGCTCTCGAAGGCAAACTTTTGATGCTCACCCCCCAGATGTAATGACATCACGTCCGTCAGTTTATGTAAGGGAGGAGGGAATGAACTCAGCGGAGAGGATAGGTCTGTATGTAACCTCCCTCTGCTTAACCCCAACCGCCCAGTCTTGTGCAGAGGACACATAAAGTCACCCAGTACTTCTGCCACTGCCTGGACCCTATGCTACAATATTTTATACTGTGCACAGACACAATTACTATAGAAAACCCCAGTTTAGCATTGACCAATATGAAATGTTATGTCATTTATGTTTTAAGTACAGCGTGGAATGTAACAAACTCATTGGACAACCAACTAGTCATGATGTAGTAAGCTAATTGCACTAAGCTAATCTGCCAACGTGCCGAGGCAGCACAGCGCATGGTGAGTGTAGTCCTACAGATTGGGGAGTGGGGAAGTGCCTCTCCTGCCGGTGCTGTCCTGCAGTGTATCTCCCTCCTGACCGCATTGCTCTGGCCCTGTGTAGGAGTCTCTGCAACCACTCTCACTCAAACAGATGAACATCTGACACCCAGACCCCTCCACAAGCAAACAGAAAACTGCAGAAATACAATTTTCATTGTATTAAGAAGAAATGTCCAATGCAATCTGATTGATTACCACTTAGTGTGGGCACTGAAAAGTAACATCTGTGCATGCACAATCCAGATGTAACACTATGGATCTCCTGAGCCGAAGTGGTACTTGTCTTGAGCATGCTTGTGCTGGCAGTTGCAGTTTTTTTTAGCTGTCTCTATTTCTAATAGGCAGCCATATTAGAATTTTGTTTTATGAATGGGTGAGTATGCAGATTGGCATACTCACCAATTTATTTGTGTAGGACCCGATACTGACAGCTCCGGAGAGGTGAGCAACCTCTCCGGGAACTTTTAGTGTTAAATGGGGGGTTAGGGTTAGGCTCTTAGGAAGCGATGGTTAGGGTTAGGGCCATAGAAGGGGAGGGTTAGGGACAGGCTGCGGGGATGGGGGTCTTAGGGTTAGGCTATAGAGAAGGGAGTATTAGGGTCAGGCTAGGGAGAAGGAAGAGTTAGGTCAGGCTGTGGGGAAGGGAGGGTTAGGGTTAAGGTAATGGAAGGGGAGGGTTAAAGTTAGAATTAGGGGAAGGGTTGGGGTTAGATTTTAGGCTTACCTAATGGAGTACCATGTTTGGTACTCCGGGGATTGATTGATATGCCTAAACGAGGTATAGGCAATCGATATACCAGCCAGTTCAAAACTGGCTAGGAGAGAATGGGCCTCGTTTAATAGGGCTTATTGAAATAGGGCCATTCGTAGTGGGGACCCATACTCCTGTGCCGGATAGGTACAATAATTAAGTGCCAGGGCCGGCTATCAACATTTCCGTACAATTCAGAGTTGCCTTCAATAGACAAGTCTCTAAGTTTTTGTTCGAATTTGAACTCATAAGTGTTTTATAATGCACTTATGCGTTTTATGAGGCAGCGCAGCTCATGATGAGATCCTCACTACGGAGTGGGGAGTGGGGGGCAGGGAGCAGGGAGAGTGTCTCTCCAGCCCGGTGCTGTTCTGCAGCACATCCCCCAGCTGACTGCATTGCTCTGGCCCTGTGTAGAAGTCTCAAATACAAATATTGCATCAAAGTTACATTGTACTAAGAAGGAATGTCCAATGCAATCTGATTGATTACCACTTAGTGTGGGCATGCTTAGAACAAAAACTTACCGCAAACCGATAGGAACTCCCAACAAAATAACCATTAATCAACTCAACATCCTCTTCAAATTTACCTTATTTAAGAAAATCAGCCCCGTCCACTAAACATGCCATTTATAACCCAATATTACAACCCGATGTGTAAATGTATTTCATCCTTAATGTACATACCCAAACCTTCTCCATCCTGATAAATATACCTGTAAGATAAACCACCTAATATAGATATTGGACTTTGTTCCTGATCTGCTTCATTTAATTCTAGTTTTAATCATAGACTTCATTTTATTTGAGAACCTAACTGCCCTTGACAATGTCTCTGACCAAACTCTAATTGTTTCTGGAAACACAAAGTTAATTTAAAATAAAATCTGTCTCAGTTTATACAGTAAAGCTGTTGATTTAATGTGTCTTAAATTGCTACTCATTATAATATTTGGCATGGGGACTATAATTTAGCTGACAAAGCAGATAGCCTGTTCCACCACCGACCTGTTTCCCAAAGGAAAAATTTTATTGTCTGTTTGGCCAGTTTTGGTTGCTCCGGCAACAACAAAACATCAGAATCGTAAAAAAAAATCTACAAAAAAAAGAAAAGAAATTAATACCTTACTTTGTCTCTTGCTCCCATCTGCTCTCACCCTAACTTTGCTATCCATGCTTTCCTCTGTACTCTGTCCATGTTGTATCCTCTACCTCGTCCACATTCTCTCCTATGCTCTAACTTCACTCTCTTCTCCTGGATGTCCCCACTATCTTCTCTGCTCTGTCCACGCTCTTTCCTCCACTCTGTCCAAGCTCTCTCCTCCGCTCTGTCCATACTCTCACCTCTGCTCTCTCCAAGCTCTCTCCTCTGCTCTGTCCAAGCTCCCTCTTCTGCTCTGTCCATACTTGTTCCTCTGCTCTGTCCATACTCTCTCCTCTGATCTGTTCATGCTCTCTCCTCTGCTCTGTCCATACTCTCTCCTCTACTCTGTCCATACTCCCTGCTCCACTCTGTCCAAGCTTTCTCCTCTGCTCTATCCATGCTCTTTCCTCCACTCTGTCCACACTCTCACCTATGCTCTGTCCATGTATTTTTGTCCACTTTGTCCACAATCTTTTCTCCATTTTTTCATGCTCTCTCATTTGTTCTGTTCCCACTCTATTCTCCAGAAGAATGCAGATTAGTTAACCCTGTCGACTCTTTAAAGCTAGCAGGTTTAGGGTCTCTGAACTTCCCGCTAATACACTACACCCTGGGTGGCTAAGCATAACTTACTCCTTGTAACAATATAGCAGTCCATGATGTTTAATGAATACTTTTACAAAATAGGTGCACCAAAGATTCTTGGTTGTTCACAGCCTAGGTAACCAAACTGGTGGTTATTGGCTGTCCAATCCCTGCTGTAAGAACTAGGCCCGTATTCAGAGTACCGGACGTATAACATATACGTCCGGTGTTTAGCGATTTTTACTACTGAGCACGAGTAGTAATTGGTTAACGGAATCTACGTAAGAAATAGATACGTAGATTACGTTCAAAAATTACTACACATGTGCAGTAGTAAAAATCGGTAAACCCCGGATGTATATGTCCGGGTATACGTCCGGGATATGGGCCGATAATATTAGTGATAAAGGGCCTGATCCAGAGCTACGACCGCAAGCGAGCATACGCTCATCGTAAGCGAAAATTCGGTAAAAAATTTGCAACGCGCATGCCCAGTATGACAGCTTCCGGTAGCCCGGGCGTCATGAGCGAATAGCGGTCGTATTGTGAGCGAATTTTTCGCTCGATGGGCGTGCGTTCAGTACGATGGTCGCCTGGGCGCCCGTTTTACTACAGGGAGGCGGCCTCGCTCTCTCCTCCTCTCTGTCCACGCTCTCTCCTCTGTTCTGTCCCCACTATCGTCTCTGCTCTGTCCATGTTCTCTCCTCTGTTCCGTCCCCACTATCTTCTCTGCTCTGTCCCCGCTCTTTCCTCTCCTCTGTCCAAGCTCTCTCCTCCACTCTGTCCATACTCTCACCTCTGCTCTGTCCAAGCTCTCTCCTCTGCTCTATCCATACTCTCTCTTCTGCTCTGTCCATACTTGTTCCTCTGCTCTGTCCATACTCTCTTCTCTGATATGTTCATGCTCTCTACTCTGCTCTGTCCATACTCTCTCCTCTGCTCTGTCCATACTCCCTCCTCCACTCTGTCCAAGCTGTCTCCTCTGCTCTATCCATACTCTCTCCTCAGCTCTGTCCAAGCGCTCTCCTATGCTCTATCCATACTCTCTCCTCAGAGCTGTCCAAGCTCTCTCCTCTACTCTATCCATGCTCTTTCCTCCACTCTGTCCACACTCTCATCTATGCTCTGTCCATGTATTTTTGTCCACTTTGTCCACAATCTTTTCTCCATATTTTTCATGCTCTCTCATTTGTTCTGTTCCCGCTCTATTCTACAGAAGAATGCAGATTAGTTAACCCTGTCGACCCTTTAAAGCTAGCAGGTTTAGGGTCTCTGAACTTCCCGCTAATGCACTACACCCTGGGTGGCTAAGCATAACTTACTCCTTGTAACAATATAGCAGTCTATGATGTTTAATGAATACTTTAACAAAATAGGTGCACCAAAGATTCTTGGTTGTTCACAGCCTAGGTAACCAAACTGGTGGTTATTGGCTGTTCAGTGAGTACTGGCTTCTACTCAAGGAAAGTAATTTACACAATTTATGTACTATGGTCAGCTGAGAAATGTGCATCAATTGTAAATATATTTATTTGCAGCTGTCCAATCCCTGCTGTAAGAACTAGGCCCGTATTCAGAGTACCGGACGTATAACATATACGTCCGGTGTTTAGCGATTTTTACTACTGAGCACGAGCAGTAATTGGTTAACGGAATCTACGTAAGAAATAGATACGTAGATTACGTTCAAAAATTACTACGCATGTGCAGTAGGGAAATACGTCCGGGATATGTGCCGATAATATTAGTGATAAAGAGCTAGATCCAGATCTAAGTACGACAGCAAAGTTACGCAAGCTGCTTGCGTAACTTCAACTGTTCGTACGTTCTGCGCATGTGCACGGCAGATGTTTTGCATCATAACTCTGGTCGGTCGTAACTATTTCCTAACTACGTACGAAGGGGCTTGTCAACCCTACGTAGCCATAAATACGTAATGGAGACCAAGGGAGGCATTTAAATTGTACAGTATGGGCTGGGTTAAGCAGTTATGACCGTGAGGACCCCACATACGAGCGCAGTTACGCTTGGAAGAGTTAAGGTAGGGTTTGGTAGTCGTAAAACAGCTAAACTAGGAGTGGGGAGTGATCGGGGGAGTGCATAGTATACAAGATCTTACTTAAAGAGCACTTAGGTCTGGATCTGGCCCAATGTGTTCAAATACGTGAAACTGAAATTTGAGTTAAAACTGTCATGCTGCCCATTATGATGGATGACTTTCTTACCTTGCTTTTTCCTTTACGGTCTTCTCCATACTACTCACAGCCTGTTTCTTGCAGTCAGTGCATTCCTCAAACAGCCTGGGGGTGTATGTGTGTGTCTGAAGCAGCTGATTGGGGGTTGGAGTCCGTAAATAGCTGGCAGTCAGAATCCTTGTTATAGCATCGGTCTCCTGTTTCTTGTCTGGGGCAATTGGCGTATCTATAATGGGTGCATCTTTTACAAGCCCTTTGTTAAGGTTAGTCCCTTCTAACTCTCACGTGGAGTTCTTTCTATCCAATTCCTCTCTCTCTCTTTCTCTCTCTCTCTCTCTCTCTCTCTCTCTCTCTCTCTCTCTCTTTCTCGCTCCCTCTCTCTCTCAGTTTTTTTCATCTGTACAACTTTCTCTCAAAGTGTTGCTGCTCTCTGAGTCCATTCCACTTGGCTCTCATTATCCTTTCCAACTTACTCCTTTGAGAGTCTCCTAGCTTTTTTCACTTGACTGCTCTATTTTGCCCTCTGGCTTTAGCCTCTGTCATTACACCAGTTCTATGACTCCTCAGTCCTCTTTTCTGAGTCATTTGATGTTGCTATACTCTGAGCAAGTGTGTGTGTTGGTGTCATTGTTACCACTAGGGGTTAGCATCGGAGGTTGCGACCAGCTAGGTGTCTAAAGCCAAGTCTGTACCCACCATCAGGAGCTCCAGTGAAAACCAGACTCTTATTTAGACTCTACACCCTGGTGTGCCACCCTCCTACCAAAAACTGCATTTGTTTTTGCTTGTCTGCTTTTAATTGCAAGATAAACAAATAAAATTAGCACAACTCAGGCACAAAAAGTCTTCAGGACTTAGAATTCTACTCTTCACTTTACTTCTTAATATTCACATAACACTTATGCTTATTTATCAGTGTTTATGTGTCATACTTATTACACATCCCTTTTTAAAGCTATTATTAATCAATTTTCCTACTCATTATTGTATATAATTTCTTGCATACATGAGATCATCATTCTTTAAACATCACATATTATACAAAGGGCTTTGAATCTTGAATGTACAGTTTTATTTGTCAAATGTTGCTTTGTAACATATCTGCCCAACTGGTTCTAATATGCTGATAAAAGTCAACTGTAGTCGCGCCATCTCTGAGCTTACTTGAGCGAATATACATTGTGCCACATGGGACGAGATTGGTTACATTTGCAATGTTTGTACTCTCCTGGGCACCTGCATCCTGCTGGATATGTACACTTCATGAATTTACATGTATCACATTATGTTTGCATAACAGATGCAGCCACGACAGACATCTGTGGACCTAATATAGTCTATAAATAGACTATCGCTGGGAGTCCCTGCACCGATGGCTGTCACTGAAAAGTAGAGACAGACAAAAGTTCCTTTTCAGTTGTCTCTATTTCGAATGGCAGCCATTTAGATTTTTTTTTTTATGAATGGGTGAGTATGCAACCGGAATACTCAACCATTCATTTTCGGAAGCACCATCGTGGGACTAGGGTCAGGCTGTGGTAAAGGGAGACTTAGGGTTAGGCTTTGGGGAAGAGGTGGTTAGGGTCAGGCTCCAGGGAAGGGAAAATTAGGGTTAGGATGCAGTGAAGGGGGATTAGGGTTAGGGTAATGAAAGGGGAGGGTTAGGTTAGGTTAAGGTTTAGGGAGAGAGTTGGGGATAGAGGGTCGTATTCAGAGATCCGTTTGTTCAAGGGTACACAATTATATGCACGCACGTATCAAGGCAACACCCACCAACACCCATGACACTCCCCTCTCAAGGCCATGCAATCATAGACTTATGCCATACGAGCGATTCTATGTAACCGCGCCTTCAAAGCCTCATTTAAATGCTTCCCCCTACCCTCTTTCAAGTATATAATTCAACCCCATCCCTCCTTACATATGTCCCCAACCATACCATATGTCCAGGGCATAGGGTAGGAATCAAAGCGAGAAAGCTGATTTAATTTGCCTAAGTCATTACAGAATCTTACTGCACCTGAAGGTTTAGGTACTAAGACAATGGGATTATTCCACTCGCTATTTGATTCCTCTATAACCCCTAGGTAAAGCATCTCTTCTACCTCTAGCTTTACCAGTGCCCATTTTGCCTCGGGTATGCAATATGGTCTTTGATTGATGACCACCCCGGGTGGAGTCACTATATCATGTTGAATGATCTTTGTTTTTCCCGGAATGTCAGAAAACACATCTTGCAACTGCGCTTCCTGTTTCTGTCCAGGACTAATTGTGGCTTCAATGGGTACCTGGCATTCTGGAACCTTTTTTGCTACTAAAGAGGGCTGACTGGCGATTTTCTTCCAAAGTTTTAACAGGTTCACATGGTAGGGCCCCGTCATTAAGCATACATCTTACTTTCTGTAGTGGGCACAAGCACTAATACTTTGTCTCCTGGTTTAAAGGACTGATTAACTGCAGTGACGTCATAACTTTGTTTCTGACATTGTTGAGCCCTTTCCATATGTTCGTTCAGGAGTAGCGCAATCTGCCTAAGACGGTCATACAATTGAGACACAAACTGAACAATATTAGGGTTCTGACAGGGTTGTTGTTCCCACTTTTCTTTTAACAAATCCAGAATCCCTCTGGGTTTCCTCCCATAAAGGAGTTCAAAGGGACTAAACCCTGTAGAGGATTGGGATACCTTTCTGACTGCGAGCATCAAATAAGGTAGAATCAAATCCCATTCTCGCTTTTTTTGAGACACTGCCCTATTTATCATTTGTTTAAGGGTTTGATTAAACCTTTTTACCAGACCATCTGTTTGTGGGTGGTACACCGAAGTGGTAATTCTGTCTACCTTTAACAACCGGCATAAATCTTTCATAAGCTTGGAAACAAATGGGGTACCTTGGTCTGTTAAGACCTCCTTCGGTATTCCCAGGCAGGTATATAGGATTAGTAGCTCTCTGGCAATAGTGCCAGATTTCAAATTACGCAGGGGTATAGCCTCCGGGTATCTGGTGGCTTAGTCCATTACCACTAGTATGTATTTCTCCACTGGCCCTATCAGATCCATACCAATTCACTCAAGAGGCATGGAAATGACAGGGAGGGGTACCAGTGGAACCCTAAATTCTGGCAGAGGGGCCATCTTCTGGCACACTGGGCATTCCTAACAATACCTCTTGACTGAGGCATAGATGTCTGGCTAAAAGAACCTTAACTGTATACATTAGAGTGTTTTCTGCTCCCTTAAATGGCTTTCCACAAATGCGCATGTGTAGTCAGGTGTAGTACACATGTGGGCACTCCTCAAGGTTACCATGGACACATATCAGTCTAACAGGAGTCAGGACCTTGGCACCTGGAGGAACCAGGTTGGCCATGACCATGGTGAGCTCACTACCAGTATTCACCAGTGCCTAGATCTCTTTTCGCACACTGCAATCCATCGGTTCGCCCTGTTTTGAGCAGTCCCGCCGCACATGACCAGGTTCACCACACTCAAAGCACACTATGGGAGGCGGGGCCTTTGGCTTGATGACTGGGACCTGAGTTTGGGGCTTTGGTACTGGTACAAATCCTGTTCTGACTTTACTCATTTTACCAAGGGTCAGGTGCCACTCAATAACCACTGCCAGCTTCTCATATGTCTGGGTATCAGCCTGAATGGCCCACAACTGCACTGAGCGGTCCAACACCCACATAGCCTGGTCCAGTGCAACTCTCTCCACAATTTGCGCTGCCGAGTTTTTATTTGGCTGCAACCAAGCGCTAGCCAGCCGGGCAAGTTTGGCCAGCTGAATCCTGGGAGGCCCAGAACCTTCCAGCCGCCAGTCATGGAATTTTTGGGCTTTGCTGGTCTGTCACTCCAATCCTGTCGAGTATAGCCTTCTTAAGGTCCAGGTAGGAACGTGACTGGGCCACAGACATATCCACATAGGCTCTCTGTGCCTCCCCTGTCATACAAGGAGCCAGCTTGTCAGACCATTCCTCTTCAGGCCATTCCAATCGCATGACCATGCGCTCAAATGTACAGAGGAATGCCTCAATGTCATCAGCTGGAGTGAGCTTAGGCAGCCTCTCCTGCTCCTGCCCACCTTTCCTCAGCTCTTTAAGCTTTTCATACTTCATCTGGACCTGAGCTTGTTGGCTCTGTAACTGGGTTTGCTGTCTGGCAGCCACTTCAGATATCATCTGGACCTGAGCTTGATGTCCGACAACCACTTCAAATATCATCTGGACCTGAGCTTTTTGGCCCTGTAATTGGGTTTGCTGTCCGGCAGCCACTTTAGATAACTTTCTCAGTGTTTCCTCCATATTACCCTGTACTTCCCCTTTAAGGGTATACTTAGGAGGCTTAATATAATTTGCCAGCCTCACCAGACAGTGTTACCTGACAGCTGTCTGCTCTACTGGCCACTTTTAACACAAGACTGCAAACAATCTGCTAATGACACAGTGGCAGTTTAAGGCTGCTTCTCACACAACTCTCATTAACCCCAAGTTGCACTGTCCTCCACCACAGGCACAAAACTGAATTGACTAGGCTAAGCAGTTTATTAAGTACACTTTCTGGCTTCCAGGCCAGCTGCACAATGTATACTTAAACACAACTTGTCAGTTTTAAACACAGATACTGTAACTGTCTTACCAAGGGTTCTCTGCAGTGTATAGTTTCCAGCTGAGATGTGTCCCTGTTTGGGTGCCAGATGTGATACGGAAGCACATCACATGGATGAGATGAAATAAAGTTCTTTATTTTGTAGCAGGCAAACAGCATAACAGGTAATCAGCATCACTATCAGCAAATTGGTTACAGCAAGTCAGCATGTTAGTGTCACAGCATAGTCCAAAGACTCTCCAAGTGCTCCAGTGATGCCTATCGTAACCCAGCCTCCGGCCTATACCTTGGGTAGCTATTCCGCCATCAAGAACCTTGACCCTCTGTCCTTAAAACACTTATATCAGGAGAGCACAGGTGCTGCTGATTAGCCCAACCCTGATAACACCAGTTTCCCTGCTGCTGCTCTAAAACTTGGTCAGAATCCTCCGCATTACTCTCATATGCTGTCCGAAGTTTATATACATATATATATATATATATATATATACATACATACATT
>WWET01003923.1:59408-70654 GCA_011038615.1 Limnodynastes dumerilii | reverse complement strand
ATAGATAGATAGATAGATAGATAGATATATAGATAAGATATATATATATATATATATATATATATATATATATATATATATATATAAAATATATGACCCAAAGTTGGGACTCTGACAGTTTTAGAGTTAGGACCAAAATAGAGAAGGCTTGTAGTGGCTGGTGGCTTATCATATATCTGCAGATGTATGTAACAAATTATCTGACTTTTATTTTAAAGATAGAAAGTTATGGTTTGTGGCTGGGCAATTGCAAGAGTGCTGGGGTGTCTTTTCTGTATTTGTGTAAATTATTATTATTATTATATTACACTCCATATTACCTTATAAATTGATTTGAGCAACCTTCTGTAGGAAATAGGTGTATCAAAGGTGGGGGTAACCTATAAAGATAGGAAAAAAGCATGCCTGGGTTACCAGGGGTTGTTGGTTCATAGAAGCTATTTTAGAGACTTTAAGGGGTCAGCTCTCAATTTAAAAACACATAATAAATTACTCAACATTGGGATTGTAACTGATTGGAGTTAGTGCCACCTTAGCAGGAAAGCTTTGAAGTGGCAGATGTCTGATCATATATTTCCTAATGTGTTTAATTAGTAAGTAAAAGTAAAAAGTAATACTTTAGTTTAGTTTACAATTTAGGATACCCTTATATTTATCCCAAGCATGTTTAAAATGTTCGACTGTATTGGCCTCAACCACCTCAGATGGGAGGCTATTCCACTTATCTATCGCCCTTTCAGTGAATTCATTTTTCCTCACATTTTCTCTGAATCTACCACCCTCCAGTTTATATCCATGCCCTCATGTTCTATTACACCTCTTCTTTTGAAAAATGCCCCCTTCTCTAGCTGGTCACAACCCTTGATGTATTTGAAAGCTTCTATCATGTCCCCCCTCTCCCTTCTCTGCTCCAAACTATACGTTTACTTCCTCTAGCCTTTTTGGTATGATTTGTTACACAGACCATAGACCATTTTAGTTGCTCTTCTTTGCACAGTCTCTAATGTATTTATGTCTTTCTGGAGATATGGCCTCCAGAACTGAACACAGTATTCTAGGTGAGGTCGTACCAATGATCTATAATCATCACTACTTCCCTCTTTCTGCTACTAATTCCTCTGCAACCAAGCATCTGACTTGCCTTTATCATTGCTTTGTTACATTGCTTGGCTACCTTTAAGTCACTGGAAATAATGACTCCTAGATCCCTTTCCTCCTCGGTAGATTCTAATGTAATGCCATTAAGGATATATTGAGCCTTTGGGTTTTTGTGCCCCAAGTGCATGATTTTGCATTTTTTGGCATTAAACTGCAGTTGCCACACACTTGACCATTCCTCCAGTCTACCTAGATCATCTACCTAGAACTAGGTCTGGATCCAGCCCAATGTGTAGTGTATGGCGGTGACTAGGGTGCAATGTGTATTGTGTGACAGTGATTAGGGTGCAATGTGTATTTTGTGATGGTGATTAGGGTGTAATGTATGTTGTATGGCGGTAATTAGGGTACAATGTGTTTTTTATGACGTTGATTAGGGTGCAATGTGTAGTGTATGGCGGTAATTAGGGAGCAATGTGTATTTTGTGACGGTGATTAGGGTGCAATGTGTACTGTATGGCGGTAATTCGGGTACAATGTGTATTTTGTGACGGTGATTAGGGTGCAATGTGTACTCTATGGTGGTAATTAGGGTGCAATGTGTAGTGTATGGCGGTATTTAGGGTGCAATGTGTACTGTATGGCGGTGACTAGGGTACAATGTGTATTGTGTGATGGTGATTAAAGTGCAATGTGTAGTGTATGGCGGTAATTAGGGTAAAATGTGTATTTTGTGATGGTGATTAGGGTGTAATATATAGTGTATGGCGGTAATTAGGGTGCAATGTGTATTTTGTGATGGTAATTAGGGTGTAATATAGAGTGTATAGCGGTAATTAGGGTGCAATGTGTATTTTGTGATGGTGATTAGGGTACAATGTGTAGTGTATGGTGGTAATTAGGGTACAATGTGTACTGTGGAGTACAGTAGAAAATAATTATTATACTCATGAGGTTTTAAGCATGGTATACTTTTGCCAACTGTTACCTCGACATTCTGCCTTCAGAGCATGTTGGGTCAACAACACGCAATCCACGACATACTAGTGAGGGCTTTGAAAAAATATGACAGGCAATTCGCGGCAAACATGAGGGCCAAGACAGGTCAGTTGGGAGTGCAAGATGGGGAGGCTTCATATGAAGGGCTACAACAAATATCAGAAGTCACAGGGAAGGCAACTACAACAAAGCACTTCAAGTGTGCCCTATGCATTGCGCATTGGCTACAACAACTCCTCTTGCCTATATGGCAAGCATTGTTCATTTTTCCATGCATTCCTCCGTTGTAATGGTAAACACCCCAGAATGGACTGTACTGGAGAGACCGCAGCATTCCTGGGCAGTGAGTTACCATGGGAGCTTGCAATAGGCAAAGCTCCCTTGCCAATTGTTAGAATTAAACTTATGGAGTGGCTAGCATGCAATTCCTGTAGGTATATGGTGATTTTATTTTGCTACATTTAAGCCTTTATTGTTTTGCAAAACAAAAAAGGCAGGGGCTTCCATTGTTTATCCACACAAGTTTAATCCTGCAGGATTATTTCCCAACATTTAATAAACTAATCTTGGAAAAGGAATTAAAAGCTAGTCGCACAAATGGTCCCTTTAGCGGTCTGCCAAACCCGAACGGAATTGGTGTTACATAGAAGCTGTTATCAATAATGCCCAGGGATATTGCTTTATTTGACATATGTCATTGACCTACGTTAATTTAGTAATGACACCATCCTTTAGTCTTACGTTTGAGCGGTGCACCACTCGTTGAGACAATTTTGCTAATGGCGCATAGCTTTGCACATGGAGACTTTTGGCTAATCAATTTGAATCAGCGTTACGCTTAGTCATTTCCCCCCCTTGTTTCCAACAACACGGGTTTTAGAGTCGAGGAATTTTTGTATTGATTTCTGCCTACCTATGGGTTTTTCAGTGTTGGGTGTATATTTTGATGCATTTAACTTTTACTTCATCGATGCATCATTATGGCCATGGGTCATGTAGGAGTTGTCCACTACCTGGATGATTTTCCTAGTGGTGGGCATTGCCAAAATGTGTTCCAAGTATGTTATTTTTTCACTTAATGGGGGTTCCCATAGCTTTTAAAATAAATAAATAAATAAATAAAATAATAATAAATAAATGAATAAATAAATAATTATGTCCATGGCCTTATATGTCACAACCCTGGTGTTATGTGGCCCATTAATCAACATAGTGCTTCGTCTACACCAGTGATATGTTTTTGTATCATTTGGTGCTCCAATGCCTGCAATTTAATGGTTAGGTCACTGGACTCGATGTTAGTCTAACAGCAACCCTTGTCCTCTTTACATCTGGGTTTAAAGACCTTGGGCTGGATCCAGACCTTGTTAAGTGCATGAACTTAGTTACTCCTGGGCTAAACCATGTTGATTTCAGGGGAGTCATATTTCATCTGTTGCAAATAGTATTAGTGTTGAGAGGTGATGTTTCCTAACCGAAGTCTAAATAACAGTGTGAAAGTAAAGCTGGTCAATGTCTCTTTGCAGTAAGCAATTTAAATATATATCCCTGCATGCAAAGAATACAATTAACCTGACTCCACCTGAAATCAACATGGTTTAGCCCAGGAGTAACTAAGTTCATGCACTTAACAAGGTCTGGATCCAGCCCCTTGCCCTTCACTTGCTAGAGCCATCTTCCCTTCGACAGGTTAGGCAATTTGGGAGTTATGGTGCGTCTAACCATAGACAAGGTAGGTCTCGGATGACCTTACCACAAGTCTTTTGTGACTTCCTGTAGGGTGAGTGTTGCTTGGGTAAGTCACATTCCGGCAGGTGTACTGCTTTAGCTATCTTATATTTTTAACTTAGTTGCTTGGTCAGCCAGTAATTTAGATTGTCAAGGCTATGAAGGGTTGAGTTTAATTATGTCCGATTCCATCCCATCATTGGCGACCCATTGCTTTAAACATTCTTAACAAACTGATGCGGTGATCCCAAGCATTTACTAGTGACATTCATGAGACAATATTAACTAGAGCAGTTTTGCTTTCACAGGCGCTTTCCGCGTTAGCTAAATTGTCCCCTTATCCCACTATTAATCTAATTATGGTCTTTCATCAAACAATGTAGGATTCATAAGGGGTTATTGGGTAAGACCGGGATAGGGCGTAGGGTTATCTTAGAGGCATGACTGTATCAAGGTTTACAGGTTGGGCTGAAGATTCAATAGTGAAACATATGACTTTGGCCCCAATGAGTAGACTTGGCCTAAATGGCTTATCAGTTTAAGGTTCTTTTCAACAGCTGTTTACAGGAGTCGGACTTCTACCTCAGTGTTATAGAAAGTACTCCTTCTTGATTGGTGCAGCTGCAATTGCGGCTGCGGCAGACACTCCAACTGAATACATCCAGCAATCCACAAGTTTATAACACATACATTCGCCCAATACCTGGTGAAACCTAATTTATAGTAATAGTTAGTGTGTTCCTTTTCTTTCCTCCCTCCCCGCGGTAAGTTTGCTGGGTGAGCCCGGGCTGCTAACCACACTACCGTGCGGGACGTGTAGCGCTTCTTCCTCACATCACACAGAGCAATAAGTAATTCCCCTGTTTGGCAAAGACTATGATAAGGAGTGAATTTTCACATTCACCCATGGCATGGCTTCCTTTGCTGTTTCATGGGGCCTGATTCAGACCTACGACCGCAAGCGATTGTACGCCTGTCGGAAGTGTAAAAACGGGAGGAAAAACGCACTGCGCATGTGCAGTATGACAACTTCCGGTCGTCCGAAGGACATCAGCGTACAGCGAGCGTATTTTCAGCGTATTTTTCGCTCAAGGGGCGTGCGTTTTGTATGACGATAGTCCGGACGCTCGAGTTACTACACAGAGGCAGGGATAGCCATTTAAATTGTACAGTATGGGCGTGCTAAGCCCCGTACGACCAGCGTATCGGTACGAAATTTCGCACAGACGCTTGAAAAAGTTAGGGTAGGGTTCAGCCGCGGTAAGTCGGTACAATCAATGGGAGTGTCATGGGCGTGAAAGTTTATACGCCCGGGCGAACATAAACTACGCTCGCGGGCGTAGGTCTGGATCAGGCCCGTAGTCACAATTAGGCTTAGAAGCTCATTGCCAACTACGGGCATGGACACCTTTTATTGTTTTTCTTGAGCCATGCTTATGCCTCCATTATTTTCCCTTCTGAATGTTTTGTACAGCCTCTTCATTACTGCTATGGATTGTATGGTTCTTAGGTAATTCCTTGGCTTATTGGGCAAGGTTACACCTGTTGTTTTGGAACACCAACTCTATTGGTTTTGTCGTTCATTGGAATAGCAGGATGGGTGTATTCTGTTGGGAGATGTTAGCTCGTCCAATTGTTATTTAGTGAAACCCATGTTGTGGTTAGCCACCTGGGTGGAATGACAGCAGTTACATTCTGCAATACAGCTTATGTGAGCTATCAAGGCTGATCTGGTTCAGACCATTGACTGGTAGCCGGGCATCTGCCGGATATGGTTGGACATCATTCCTAGGCAATGCATGGATGTTAACATAAGGGAAATCGATTTGTTAAAAGGTTTTATAAAGGGTGAACTTAGTGATCTCACACCCATAGGTTGCAATTGTATCATATGGATGGCGTTCACCTATTTGAGGAAGGTCAATTACTGTTTATAAGTAGATTTTTAGAGTTTATAAGGAGTTTTAGGTTAATTGATGGTGGCGGGACCGGGTTTTAGGTTACCAGTTTTGTGGCGGAATGCAGCTTCATTGTGTTTACACATGTCATGTTGGTCATGTTTTCTCTTGGCGCAGGTGGAGCTTGAGCCGAGGCAGCATGCGGGAGTTTATAAGGTTTTTCTCAGCCGTTTTAAGGATTGGCCTGAGCCGAGACTTGTCCTGCATGGGCGGTCTCTCTATTCCAAGACTCGTCCTGTGTAGGCGGTACTCTGTCTCCCAATGTTATGTCTGCGCCTAGGCGGAAGGAGAGCGTCAAAGGTTATGGCTGCTGGGACAGATAAGGTCCCATTGAAAGATATTGTTTATATTATATCGTTGAGCATTATCGTTGTACAATGTATCTGCTTTATTTGGCCACCATCAATATTAGTAGTTAAAATTAAATTTAAATCATTAAATAAAATTAATTTAAATAGTCAATAAATATTTTAGACCCAATAAAATGTTTGGAACCCTTTTTTTTTCTTGTTTGGCATCTCATATTATGACAGTTGTAACAGTGACTATAGATACACAGGGGGTGATTCAGAGATGCGATTGCGAAAAGATCGCAAATATACGCACCTTAGTTAAGATCTTACCAGGTTACAGCCCACTGCATAAACAGTCACTCCCCTTGCAAACAGCGGTGGATCTTAAAGTTAGAAAACCATTGAGCAACCCTAACTCTACGCTGTCATTTGAGATCTTAAGGGAAGTAGTAGCGTTTATTTGCGTTCCTAAGTGTCAGCCCGCGCCCACTTTCCCTCATCTCCCTGCCTCCCCCCGCCCATTTCCATGCAAATCCTTCAGATCTTAAACTTTCGCAGCACTTTGATCTTAAGTGCTTGCGATCGATTCAAACTTACGCTCTTAGCGAATTTACGCTCCTAACCGCTACGTAGACGGCGTTGCACTATTACTACGCATGCGCAGTAATGCGAATTTTCGAAGATCCTAAATATACGCTCCTAAGTGGCGTGAAAATCGTATCTCTGAATCAGCCCCATAGACCCCAATCCTACAGTATGTTATTTTTTCAGCACGTTTGGGATAGGCCAACCACAGTTTCATTATTTATTTTACTATAAAAAATTTTGTACACGTTATTAAATTGCAGCTTCCCAGTCCCGTGTGTCTGCAGTCTGTGCCTCCCACCCACCCCTCGGTTCCTACACCTCTGGTTCCAAGTTATGCATGTATGCATCCTCTAGTCTTTCTCTGTATGTTGTGTGACACAGGCCATGCACCATATGAGTTGCTCTTCTTTGCACAGTCTCTAATGCATTTATGTCCTTCTGGAGATAGCCTCCAGACATAAACATAGTATTCCAATTGACCCGTACAGTCACATTACTTTTTCTTTCTTTCTGCTACTAATTCTTCTCCCTATACAATCTAGCATTGCCTTTAGTATTGCTTAATTCCTACTGTGGGGGCATAGTATGGAGCTACATATGGTCTTATGACAGTGTTTATTGTTGCTCATTATTACTTATTATTAACCAGTGGTGCCTAATTTCCCATCTTCACTCCCCCTCATGTTAAAAGCTGGCTACATCTCTGGGAGGAAGCCCATCTCCATCTGTGTTTATATCTCTGTCTGTTTATCCCACACAAAACATTAAATATTTTGACGAATCAGCTAAAGCATCTTTTTAAAAATCATCTCTTCTACGTGTAATTCGGAAAACGCATCACAGTAAATAAAAATCTTTAGCAAAGTCAACGTTCCCTTATAAATGAATAAATTGCACAATAATGTGGAGGGCAGGGAGATGTCAAATATACTCATATTGATGTATCTAAATTCATTATCATCAAGACTAAGCACTTACTATGTAATCAAGATGATTATGCTGATCTTATTTATAATATGTTAATGGATTTCTTACCTAATGATATAAAATACCATTCTACCAGCAAATCAGAAGAAAAGTAGAGATTAGATAAACTCCCGCTGGCCACATTCACTTAACAAACAGCAGGGAAAGATCCTTGTAATGAACATTTTGGTCTGCGACATGCTGGATATCTGTGTTATCGCAGCTGGTAAGCTTCTATGGGAACAGACTACAAAGTCTCAGTTGGAAAAACAATACTGTTATCTTTATCCTGTTAAACTTTGATGGGTTGCTACAGTATTTGAACAGTTGTGTGTTTTATGTTAGTTCTTAATTACACTGAAACTTGCATGTAACACCCACCGCACAGTCATATAATTATAGAGTCTATCCAGCGGCAACGGTTAGCCGAGAATAGAGACATCTTTCAAGTACTTTTCAAACAATTGAAAACTTTATTGCAAAAAAGACACAAACAAAATATTAAATACACTCTGTGAAGGGCATGTTACCACAAAAAGATTAGACCAAGAGTAAAAAAGGTGTTGCTCAAAGACACCAAACAAGTTCTTTGTTGATGTTATTTAGCCCATTGGAAAATCCTATACTAATTATTATACAAAATTAGACCCTGATTCTGACACAGATACTGAACAGCTTTACTTTCACACTGTTATTTAGACTTGGACTGGGAAACATCACCTCTCAACTCTAATACTGTTTGCAGCAGATGAAATATGACTCCCCTGAAATCAACATGGTTTTGCCCAGGAGTAACTTTCCTCTCTTATTTTCAATCTCCGAATCAGGTCCTTAATGTCTTAGACTAACAGATTCTCCAACATGTCCCATTCAACGAAGTGCAACATACTCTGTTCCTTAGTTTCCAGCTGTCACTCATCTGGTTTTAATAAATCACCGTTAAATTATTTGAAAAATAATTTCCTCTTCAACCCAGGTGGTTACTATAGTAACTGATTGTAAGAAGCTCAGAAACAGAGTATTTTGAGCCTAGTGGAATGGGTCATAAAGGAGAGTCTGAAATAAAGGGACTGATTCGGACTGGGACATAGGCGAACAATAAAACGTACCATAAGCATTAATAGCAAGTCGCATTAAGCACAGAGGGGTAGATCCAGACCTAAGTTGTTTTTCTGTTCGTTGGCTTAGCGTATTTACAGTATCGTAATTACTCTGCACTCTCCTAGGCACTCCCCTCGCTCGTAAGTACTTTACTCGATTTATGTTTGCCAAACCCTATCTTATCTTTTCCAAGCGTAAGTACGGACGTGCGTAACGCATTGACGTACGTAACGGCCTAACCCGGCCCATGCTGTATGATTTAAATGCCTCCCTCCGCCTACAAAGTAGTATTTCCAGGTGTCACGCCCTCTCTGGTTCATATTTACGCTGAAGTTACGTACGATCAGAGTTACGAAGCGTAACATCTGCCACGCGCATACGCAGTACATACAAATTGGCGATTTTTTGTCAGCGGCTAGCGTAAATACACACCCGTACGTAGCTCAGGATCTGGCCCAAAGACCTTGTGCAGGTTAGACATAACCACTGGGTAATTCTTTATTACATTACTATACTGCACTATGAAACTCCATTTAGTTTTTTATATATTGACTCTTATAGGATCCCAAAGAAGAATGGGAAACTCCACTAAGGGATAAGCGTGGATTTTAGATTAGATTAGATTCTGGTGGCTATTTACTGAAGTCTTCTGGCATATGAAAGTCTGACTTAATAATCACACTCAACAATACTTTCCATCAGCGTTACTTGGTCCATAGGACGCATAAGGACCTGGGGCCTCATTTACTAAGGACGATTTGCGTAAAATCAACAGAGATTACAGTAGTTTACCAGCGAAGTCTCCGGATTTACTAAAGCAAAATCTCCATAAAATCACCAAAGATTTTTAAATCTCTCTGGCGATTTTTTGCATGAGGGACATACAAATCTCTGGATTTACTAAGAGGAGATTTTCAAAATCACTGGAGTTTGGGCTTAATATCTCCAGACTTAAATCTCAGGGGGGTCAGTGGAGACTTTGCTTAAATCGTATGGTCATGTAATCATGTGTCAGTGTATAAAAGTAAGGTGTAAATGTATTTCAGCTGCTTGTTTAGACTTAAACAAAAGCTATGGCTTTTTGAGTGCTGCATATGTATAGTGGATATTTAATGTCCAATTTAGCCTTAATAAGGGCAACAGAAAGGACAGAGCAAACAGAAGGACCACAACCATCAGCAACCCCTGGTTCATCGCAGGCAGCGCATAACACATCATTTGCGTGTGTTTGTCCGGTGTTTGAACTTTGACTCCCTGTCCGATCAGGAGGTAGTTCAATTGTTTAGCCTCAGCCACACTAACCTCCTGAGCCTTTATGAGCAGATGAGGAGGGATTTGGACCCAGCAGCATCACGAGCCCATGCAGTGTCTGGCAGAGTGGTTGGAATATCACAGGCGACATTTTCACGTTACTTAAATCATGTGCTAAGTGCACTGATTAAATTGTCGTGTACATATATCTGCTTCCCCAGCCAGGAGGAAACTTGGCATGACCTGAAGTTACACTTTTATCGGATCTCTGGATTTCCCAATGTCCTTGGAGTGATAGACTGCACACATATTGTGCTGAGACCACCTAAAAGCAGGGCACATTTATATACCACTCGGCACCTTGACCACTCCTTAAATGTGCAGGTGGTCTGTGATGCAAACTTGAAAATTAACTTTCCTGGGTCAAGTCATGTCATATATTCTGAGTCAGTCATCCCTATATACCAAATTTGACACTGGATTAATGCCTGAGGGATGGCTATTGGTTGTGTGTGAAGTCTCGCAATTTTTTATGTAACTCCGGCAATTTTAAAGCAAACTCTGGAGATTTACACTGAAAAAGCATTTTCCCATACATACCATTACATTTATCCAAATCTCGGCCAACTCTGGTGATTTAAATCTCCGGAAACAGGACATCTCCAGAGTTTGAAAATCTCCATGCAAAATCTCCCTATAATAAATACAGAGATTTGTGTGAAAAAAATCTCCACTCAACTCCGGATATGTATGCAGATTTTTTGGGGAGATTTAAATCACCCATTAGTAAATGAGGCCCTTGATCGCTTTAATTTTCCTACTGGTTGCTATCACATCTGAGTATTATATTAGTCTTTTCTTGTTTAACTTATATGAAGGAGTTCATTAAATGCCTTGTTTATATTAATTGGTTATGTGTTTTATGAACTTCTATTAATTCCTATAACCTTCTCTGCTCTTTCTCTTTGGTACAAAATCTTTCATTAACTTCCTTTGTGATATCTTAATATTGTAGATTATAGACTTGATACCTTCTTCTATTCAACCTCAGATATTCTGCATCTTAGTTCAGATAACAAATAGATACATCTACACTCAGATAAAGCTTTCTGAGCCATGATGCTCAGACATTGGGGTAGATCCTGAACTACGTGTGTGCGTACATATTTTAGCGGTGCGTATTTTCGTACACGTAAGGTCAATACACTCCCCACGGCACACCCCTTGCACGGACGTATTTTCTCAAATTACGCGAACCCTACCT
>WWET01003923.1:36296-47276 GCA_011038615.1 Limnodynastes dumerilii | reverse complement strand
GCGTTGCGCACCAAGATGAGATGGGGATGAGATGAGGCACCAGTGAGAGGAGTAAGCTCTCGCCCCCCCCAAAAAAAAGTTGTGTCGCCCCTGATCTGTAATGTGTGTGTACGTTCTTGCACCAGGGTCAGGCAAATGAAAGTTAAAACATTACGGGCTAGATTTGTGAAACTGCGCAAAAGGAAAAGCAGAGATGTTGCCCATAGTAACCAATCAGGTTTTAGCTGACATTCTTTAATATGTAATAGGAAAGCGAGAGCTATAATGTGATTGGTTGTTATGGGAAACATCTCCACTTTTCCGCAGTTTAGTAAATCTAGCCCTAAGTATTGCAGTTTCATATATATTGTAACTGAACTTGTCACACTTGTGTACGCGTGACAAGAGTGCGGGTCCACACTGAGAATGGCCCTATTGCCAAAGCGCTGTTCTCTCCCAGTCTTGAAGTGGAAAAGCAATCAATCCCCAGAGTACCGAACACGGCGCTTCAAAGTATGAAAACTAAACCCAACCCTTTCCCTAATCCTTACACTAACCCTCCCCTTACATTACCCTAACCCGAAACCTACCTTCCTCGCAACCTGACCCTAACCCTCCTTTCCCACAGCCTTACCCTAAGTATCCCTTCCCTGCAGCCTGAGCTTAACCCTCCTTTCCCCACAGCCTGATCCTTACCCTAAGCCTCCCTTCCTTGCAGCCTGACCCTAACCCTCCTTTCCCCGCAGCCTTAGCCTAAGTGTCCCATCCCTGCAGCCTGACCTTAACCCTCCTTTGCCTGCAGCCTGATCCTAACCCTATCCCTCCCCTTCCATGGCCCTAACCCTAATCCTAACCCTAACCCTCCCTTCCCTAGAGCCTAACCCACTTTTTTTCCCATTAACCCTAAAAGTCTCTGGAGACTTAGGCGTATCTATAAAGGGTGCAGGGTGTGCAGTGCACACGGGCCCTGTGGCATTCATCCTGCACCCAGGGTTAGCAGGGGAAGGGGGGCCCTGTGGCATTCATCTTGCACCCAGGGTTAGCAGGGGAAGGGGGGCCATTCGGCATCTATTTCTTCCCTCTAAGGTCTTAGAGTGGCATTAGGCTCTGCCTCTTTTGAGGTCCGCGAATCAGGGCTGTCCTGTCCCAGGAGTGGGGTCAGAGGCCCATGTACAACTCCTGCACAAGGGCCTCCTCACTTCTTAAAATGCCCCTGCCTGAGGAGGTTCTTATCTTTCCCCGGGTATACGTGGCAATAGGTGGCAGGAGCGATTGGTCAGGAAGGGGTGATTTTAAAAAAATGTGAAAATGACTGACTATACAAAATAGAGACAGCTGTAAAAGTACTTTCGGCTGTCTCTATTTCTAAAGGGCATAATTCTTGTTGGGGACTTCTACCGGCATGACACAAACCCATGCTGGAAAACCCCATACTATTCTTGAAAAGTAAGTTTAGATTGTAAAATACAAAATAAAATAAAATAATAAGATAAAAAAAGATAAAATAATAAGATAAAAAAAGATAAAATCATTTTTGCACATATTAGAGTACACATTTTTTGTAGACACACATAAGTATTTAAAACGTCTCACAAATTCTAAAACCTGCTGCATGTGTCCAGCACTACATTCCACCCATGAGGCTTTTTCAAGAGCAAATGACTAAAAATATATACATTTGAGCAACGAGGGGTGCAAAATAATTTAACTTTCCATGCAGTGAAATACTGTCTGATATTATGTAGTACACAAATGTTTAACAAAAATATGGACTAACTTTATTTTTAAATTGTAATAAAAATTTGTGATTGACAGTATCCCCTGACCCCACTTAATGTAAATTACATTAACACATTATATTTTATCTGCCTCCCCTGTGGTGCAATATGATTGGTTCATTTTTAGCATTTGCTCCCAACTCTGAATGAGCCCCATTAATTAAAAAATGATTTTTAAGAAATAATGAAACCATTACTTGATTAGACTACATCATAGGCAGCAAGGATTTATGCTATGTGGGCTAGACATTTTCAGTTCAATTCCCTTTCAAAGACATTTTGTGATCAATACATGTGTCTTTGAACTGCCTGCATAGAACCACATATAATTGAAGTGTACAAATGGGTAAAGCACTTACTATTTACATAGATGGATCAGAAGCAATAACTCTTATCTTGTCTTTGTTCATAGATTATGAAATTGTCCCAAATTTTAGTTTACCATTTTTAGAATTAGAGACAGCTGAAAAGTAATTTTCGTCTGTCTCTATTTCGAAAGACAGCTATATAATTTTTTTTTTTTAAATGGGTATGCCGATCGGCATACCCATTCACAGTGGCACACCCGGTGGGGGGGTTCTGGTTGCCCAGAAACCCCCCCAGATTGAAAATTAAAGAAAAAAAAATTAAAATGTGCAAAAAATTTCGAAAAAGTGGCGTGGCTTCATGGGGCGCAAAAGGGGCGTGGCCTAGTGGCCATGGGGATAGACTGTCGTGGAAGATGATGGTCCTGGCCTGTGCTGCAATAGGAAAGCAGGTGAGGATGGTAAATGTGTCACAACATATTCAACAGTGCTTATACACTGACACAAGCTCTGGTCCATTGTGTAATGTACTCCACTAATGCATTGTATACTGCTATTGTTATTAGCTCTGTTCCTACAATATAAAATTACTATTTTATTGTGTAAAAGAAGTAAATAATAAATTACTTAAAAATATCAAAAACAGGACTTGTTACAGACAATAACAATGCAATTCCTTAATGTAGATTGATTTTATTTTTATTATTTTTATATCTACATTATAAACTTCCGGCTTTCACAAAGAACATTAATGGACGTCTTAGATATTTTGGCAGTCAGATAGTACGACCATATTATCAGTAATATAATTTTACTTATGTTTTTTTAACATCATATTAAATTAACTCTTTACAATTTTAAACAGTAATTCATCCTCTGCTGCATTACAGTCTAATTCCCTAACACACACGCTCACAGTGGGGGTGGGGCGGGAGCAGAGCTTGAACGGGGCAGAGCTTATTTGTCAAGTTTTTCGGGCTTCAAAATATTGGCTATGCTAATATACCCCACATGTATTACTTATATTGGAAAACCCCCTTTCAGAATCCTGCGTTTGCCATTGCATTCAGACCCGTCGCACCAGCCACCCGCACAGACCCCACCGGAGAGATGAGTAACCTCTCCAGTGACTTTTATGGTTAGGATCTGGGGAAGGGAGGGATAGGGTTAGGCTCTGGGGAAGGGAGGGTTAGGATCATGGAATTAGGGTTAGCCTGCAAGTAGGGGACTCTAGGTTTATGCTGCAGGGATGGAAGGCTTAGGGTTAGGCTGAAGGGAGGGGAGTCTTAGGGTCAGGCTGCGGGAAGGGGAGTTTTATGGTTAGGCTATGGGCTGGGGAGTCTAGGGTTAGGCTGCCGTGAAGGGAGTCTTAGGGTTAGGCTGTGAGGAAGAGAGGGTCAGGGTCAGGCTGTGGGGAAGAGAGGGTTAGGGTCATGAAATGGAAGAGTTAGTGTAAGGATTAGGGAAAGGGTTGGGGTAAAATTTTTACCATTTTACCATTCAGAGCTCCGTCTTCGGTAACATGGGGATCCTCACTTAAAATGGCAACATTCTGGAAGTTGGGATCATGTATAAGGACTAAACCCAGCCATATTATACCTTCGATATATTGAATTCGCATTACACTACACAACCTGTCTCTGCCATCATAAAGCATTCCATCACAGAATGTGGATCCAGTTCCGTAATGGAATAGCGTAAAGTGCGCATGAGCAATTGCAAAATACAGCAGTATTCCATTATCTGCAGGTTATCACATGTTATGCTGATAGCAAGCACGGCAAATGAATAGGATATAACGTGGGTTACATGCAGAGTTCCTCCTAAGGAATATTTTTATGTCTTCACATTTGTGTTATTTTTTTGTGTCATTTCTTTCTTCCATTTATTTTGCATGTTTGATATTGTCATTAAGGACCTAAATAAGGGGTAGATGCAGAACTAAGTACACTAGTGTATGTAAGCTAGCCGGAGACATAAAAACGCTGTTTTGTATGTACTGCGCATGCGCGCACAACTCTGCACAACTCTGAACGTACGTACCAGCCTAGTATCAACAACCTAACTACGAACAAAGGGACATTCAAGTGTGGCAAGCGTAAAACAGCAAAAGCACGTTCGAGCGAGAGGAGTGCATAGAAAATACGCTACGCAATGAAGCGTAATGTGAACGCAGGTCTGGATCTGGGCCTGGAGAAGACACACACTTCTATTATGACATCTTGTGACTTTTGCATGTGCCCCCGTTTTGCTGTTTATAAGTTATTTCCATTTTACTTGCTGTTCTTTCTATAAGCAGAGCAGATCACCTCCAGCGCAATTACAAATACAACGGACAGCAACACAAAGGACATATCATTAACATGGTTTAAATATTTAGTTTTGTATTTAATGTATAATAATGTATATATAATGTATAATAATGTATATATAATGTATAATAGTTGGGTGCAGACAGATCAGCCCCTAACCCACACCCCGTTATTAGGTACCTTATAGCACTTAAGAGTTCCATAGGGCTACCTTATCTTACAGTGCGTAGTTTCCTTCTTAAGAAGGCCTGAATACGGCCCTTTTATTATTATTAATTATTTTTATTATTATGGTAAATACAGCAAAAGTTCAGGTTGATTAGCCATGAATAATGCAAGATTAGTTGGTGATATTTTCACATGTGGAAAACTTGTGCGTCTCGTTCTATTTAATGAAAATGAACCATGAACTTGTGAACCTAAATACACTCCATGCAAATCAACAAACACCTCTGAGCATCACGGAAACAAGGGCAGAGGAGAGAGGATTTCAAGGCAGCGATACTCAGGGAATTAGAATGGAGCGTTTGCTATTTGCATTTTCCTTACATTATGCAGGTTTGGGATCTCTATTTGCACAGCATGAATAAAATAAATGCATCAATTCATTTATTTTCCAAACTGGAGCAATCTATTACTCCCAACGACAGTAAATAATATCATGCATTATGTTATAAAAGATGCCTTTTTTTTCTTGGATAAATAGCGGTGACACTAGAGTTACATTAAACAATACATTATTCAAACATGATTGTGCCTTTGTGTTAGGGTTAATATCTTTTCATACCCCAAAAAAATGATTTTGCAGAACTGGTTGCTGGCTCCTGGCAGCCAGTGCTCAGCTTCTGAATGGAGGCTGCGTTGAACCAGCTGGAGACGCCAAAAGTGCTAATTGTTTTCAGAAACAGAGACGCGTATGGCTGATGTGCCAGAAAACGCTTGCTAAATAAATAGGTTTCCTTGATACAAGAGCTTTCTGCAATCCTAAGGCCCGTACGTGCGAGAAGAGACCACTCCTTCCGAACGGAGGACCCTACCTTAAATTTTACCCATTTTTGTTACATGTTGCCATGCTAATCGTGCTACCTTCTCTGCAATAGTCCCTCACTGTCCTGTCCCCCCAGGGCCTCTTTGTACCCTGTCTTCTTGTGCTCTCCTCCAGTCTCTGTCCCATCTTGCCTCTGGTATTTTGCCATTAAACCCTTCCTGCCTCCAGTGTGCTTATTTACTGCTTCTGTGAGTGAGAGCCCTTGTATTGTTATGTGTTGTTTCATCGTTTGTCTGTCCCTCTGACTCTTCCATCTTCCACTGTGGGTCTCTTTATGCTCCGCATCTTCTCAGTCTTCCTAGCTCTCACTCTTGTACTATTCCTGGGTGGCAGTGCTTTTAGACTAGACAGAAGGGGTGTCCACCGGCCGCGACCTGCTGGACGTTAGCAGCCCAGCCTATCCCCACCATCAGGAGCTCTAGTGAAGACCAGGCAGCTAGTTAGATTCCACACCCTGATTACCCCGAGATTGTAACAATTTTCCCCAAATAAGATTTATACGGAAAGGATTAACCGGGCCCTTACTGTATGATTTGCATATGGCCCTCTCCCTCCATGTTCAATCACCGCAGAAAATGCTTCCAGCATGAAAGTGTGGATCCGTGCTGGAAGAGTGCACATGTGCACTCCATATGCAGAAAACGCCCATTTCATAATTCTGGACCTGGTCCATTATCTTCAACGGCCACACTGTGAGACTGAATGTGTCATTGGGCCGGATCCAGAACTACGGCCGTCTTCCACAGACGGCCGTAATTCAATGAACAGTAGCTGCTGCGCATGCGTAGTAGCTTTTGTACGTAATCTGCGTATCGTTTCGATATGTAGATTGCGTATATGCAGTCGATACGCAGATTATGTACAATAGCTACTATGCATGCGCAGCAGCTACTGTTCATTGAATTACGGCCGTCTGTGGAAGACGGCCGTAGTTCTGGATCCGGCCCATAATGTCTAAATATTCATGTTCTTGAAGATAGCAATAAAAAAAATAAAAAATGAACACATTTGAAAGTGTAGGATATTTAAAATATTTTTTTTTACCAAACTATGTTATGGGTTTGAAAAAGTTCTATATTGGAACGAAACACGTTGCCTTGAGCTTTATACCTGGTTTGCTTCTTCCTCTCTACTATACCATACTGGAATTGTGCCATTGCATCCACCTCTATTTTGGCATCCTGCCATTTGAAAGAGATTCCATTCATCAGGTGGCCACCTGCATCCATACTCTGACGGTGCACGCATTCATCTAGCAGCCGATTCTGGACCTTTGCTCCCTGTGGAGGGGGGCAGTAGTGACCGCTTCGATTCCTGCCATGTGGGACTCTGTTGGGCTCCTAACAAGGACTGGAGGGGTAACTTTAACAACTTTACCTATATACACTTTATTTACATCAGGATTGCCACACTGAGACATCGGGCCGTATTCAGAACGCTATGATGTACTGCGCATGCGCAGTAATTCTGAAACGTAATCTACGTTGCAATATGCAACGTAGATTACGTTTCAAAATTACTGCGCATGCGCAGTACATCATAGCGAAAAACTCTAGCCTTATATGCAATGAGGCCGTAGTTCTGAATACGGCCCATCAAGTGTGAGTGCTTTGGAACTAAATTTACATCAAGAGGTGTATTTATGCAGCCGAAGATTATCGCTACCATTTAACTATTCATAGGCTATGATAGTCTTTATAATTCCATGTTTTAATATCCTATGACTTTTTATATATTGTTGTGTATTTTTATATGCCACATTAAGGTTTATTATAATTGTTATTTTGTAAAAGTATTCATCAGTGTTCTTATATACATTCTCAGCCATTCTGTTTATTTATTTATTCATTGTACATTGTTACATATTATCCAGCAGTAGCTCTGGTTCACACCAGTAGATTTATATTGGTGATTGTTTTTTTATGTTATGGGTTAAACCTTAGAAACCTTTTAATTGATTCCATTTATTTATTGGCTTTTGTGTTTTAGGAAGCCATAAAATGTCTTTAGGTAGAATCCAAAGAGAAGTTGAATTAGAAAAGAAAACAACACTATACAGGAGTTACTAAATAATTTACACAGAGTTGGATTTAGGATTCAGGGTGAGTACCATTCATAATAATGGACTGGACCCCGAGCAAAATATGGGAAGGGATCGATAATGAGAAGCCTGTGATGTTCACCCATCCACGTGATTGCAAAATTACCCATGTCCCTCTCATATACAGAATTCTAATATCCAGGAAATTAATCTCTCTGACTCCAGCATATGGAAACTTCCAAATGTACGGTATGCTTTGAGAGGGCACACCTGCGTTGTACAATATAATAACAAAACATGCTCACTTGCAATCGCTACTCAGCCCCTCTGTTGAAAGGTATCCAGAATGTAACTCCTCCTATGTCTAGATGGCAGGGCTGATCATAGCCAATTTGGTGCCCTAGGCAAGATTTTGTTGGTCACCTAGCAGAAAATTAACACTACTATTAGATGATCACAGTGGAGGTACAATGTTGCCTGGGAAGATCGGCATTGCTCTGCTTTACAAGGGGAAGAGCTGCTACACATGTGTTGCGTTTCCTTTTCTGGCCTGGGGTGCCACCCCTGACAAGATACTGCCATAGGCGACTCGTCTATACAGCCTATAGCTAGGGCCGGCCCTGCTAGATGGGCCACAAAGTATTCTGATTGGGAAGCAGGATATTTTTGCATGTGAAGAACAGGAAAATGCCCATAATCTTATCCAAGTGCTTGTGAACGGGAAGAGGGCCATAATATAATCTGGCCCATTGTGTGTTGACCTTAAAGATGCCAAAAAACTGAGGGTTCATGATGAATCTCAGAGTAAGTAGTCCTGTAATGGGGCTCTCTCGGGGAACGTCTCTGGCCAAGGACTAGGGGTTTCAGGAAGTTTTGGATTTGGCACAAGTGCAGGTCCCTAACCTTGTACCCACTTTTTCCCCAGATATGTACCTCATGTATAGAAATCAGAGCGCTGAATTAAATTTAGCTGCCAGGACTTTCAAGAACAAAGAAAGTGCTGGCAGCTAAATTTCATTCCCGGCCGGGATTTTATTGACTTCCAAGGAACGTGAGTATATCTCCGTCCATGTTGCAGAGTCTCAGCCACACACTCCTATTGCCTCGGCTACTACCCATCTAAGCATCGTGAGTAATATCTCCATATGCTTTGCTCAAGCAATGCGGCTGTTTACCATTGACTGCTAATATTAATTTCTGTTCAAACATCCAGAGGTTCATCTTAATCTACCTAAGAACAGACATTTCCCATTGCATATTGTCTATATTCATCACTGACTCTATATACATTTGATCCAAACTGCAATTCACACTATTGGATGTGCCAGGTGGCCTAGGATCGTGTAATTTGCAGAATAACATCTGCTTATGTGTACATCAAAGATCAATATATTTACAATTCACCAACAACTTATATAGGTGACGTCACCTTGGATATCTGCACGGACTGATCTTTTTTCAAATATTATCTACCCCCCATTATTGGAAGGAAATATCACATCAGTTCACATCAGTTTGGAATATTCCTTATATTTAAGTGTGTGTGGTCATTCTTTAACTGTTATATTTATAAGTGAAAGTGCCTGTATGTTTTTGGAGAAGGTATTTTGACCTATTATAGGTCTTTTATATTAATTACTATTTTAATTAAATATTGATTTAATAATCAGCGCTCAGATTTCTATATGTTTATTTTCCCTGTTTTGGAGAAGTGACTCTCTCTTCAGAGCTGCGACATAATCATTATCTGTATATAATTTTTTATGTTGTCACTTTCCAAGCACCTCTATCTTTGGGAATATTATTCTCATTATATGTACCTCGTGTCTGTGAAGGAGAATAAAAAAATAAAAAAACAATACAAAAGCCATCAGAGCAGTAGATTTCCTAGGATGTGGCCCAGGAAGAATAATGGTTAAAGTTGGGTTTTACCAAAAATGTCAATATTATGGGACAACACGTGCTAAGTCAAGTATTTATCTTGACATAATATGAAAATATCTTGAGATGATAAAGGTGTTGAGTAATTTGAATTCAAGTTATTTATCCATTCAGCCTTGTCCAACTGTATGCACATCTTTTATTATTACAGTTGCAACATAGGTTAAAGGCTTAGGTGGCTCGGTGAGTAGCACTTGTGTCTCACAGCACTAATGTCATGAGTTTTATTATCGGACTAAGCCTTATCTGTGTGGAGTTTGTAAGTTCTCCCTGTGTCTACGTGGGTTTCCTGCGCTTTCTTCCCATACTCCAAAAACATTCTGGAAGGTTAATTGGCTGCTTAATAAGTTAACCCTAATATCTCTGTGTGTGTGTATATGTTAGGGGCCTTAGTATGTAGCTCCAATGGGGCAGGGCAGGTGTTATTATGAAATATTCTCTGTAAAGCACTACATAACCTGATAGCGCTATATAAAAACCTGTTAATAAATAAATAAAATGATATATAGTACCAATACATCTATTAAACATTAAGGAATAAAACATGTGCACATTGTAAACATGAAGGTTTGTTTGTTTATTCATTCATTAATTCCTTCAAATATTGGGTGGCTAAATGTTCATGCACTTAAAAAAAAATACAAATATATGATAGGTTAAATAAAAACAAAAATAAATCATTGTATTTAACTCCATTATGCCTTGTCATATCTCCATGGAATTTTGTTGTTCTAAAAATGTATATGAATATGATGTATAGTTTTAGGAGATCTGTTTAAAGTTTTAGTTTTGTTAAATATAAAATATTAAGATGAAATTTTTGTTTCACTTTTTTATTACTAAAACTAAGTTTGCTGCATCTCAACCACTTTATTCTCAATCGTTGTTAAATGGAAGCCTGTTTGCTTGTAAATGAAGCACACAAATAAAAAGCAAATCAGTGGCTTTAGAAAGCAGGAAAAATGCATCTTCTGAATGTCATTTGCAAAAAAAAAAAAAATCAGCACTTCATTAACACAGTTCCATTGTATGTTTCTTTGTGCTCCTTCTAGCCTGGTGATGATATTGCTACTTATTTTATGCCAGTTCCCATTTACTTCACTCTGCTCTCTTTTGTGTTGTAGGACTCCTTGTGGGCTTTTAAGAGAATGCCGTCAACTTCACAAATAACATAGCAAAGATTTTGCTGATAATACAGAGTGGAGCCTGCTGAGTATGTGAATGTAAAAACTTTCATTCACATCCGCTAGAAGTCCTAAACTGGTTGTTATTCTCTACATTTTTATGATTCTGTAATGGATTATTTAAAAGCTAGATTTCTTTACACTGGTATCTTAGATTGACACTGTGCTCCTGCTTATATCCTCAACAATTGCTCATGTGAGTCTTATTAATACAATATTTCTTTATTGCCATAAATAAATATGCAATCATTTATGTGCTATGTTTGTCTAAAAAGACATTTTAAAAAATGGCTTTCTTTCAGCGTTTACTTTTCTTTTTTCCTCCTATGTCATTCTAAGAATTTCTATTTTTGCATTAGAATGTAAATAATAATAATAATAATAATAATAAT
>WWET01003923.1:3490-13628 GCA_011038615.1 Limnodynastes dumerilii | reverse complement strand
TTCTTAAAATAAGAACTTAAAGTCACTCCTGGGCTAAACCATGTTGTTTTTGGGGGGAGTCAAGTTAATTGTATTCTTTGCATGCAGGAATACAACTTTGAATTGCTTACTGAAAAACAGATAGTGACCAGCTTTACTATCACACTGTTATTTAGACTTGGGCTGGGAAATATCACCTCTCAACTCTAGTACTGTTTGCAACAGATGAAAAATGACTCCCCTGCAATCAACATGGTTTAGCCCAGGAGTGACTTTAAGTTCTTTTTTTAAGAAGATTCTTAAGTGAATCAGGTCCAACATGTATATTTTTTAAAGGACTAGTCCGTTATCTCCAGGGGCATCAAAGATTGGAAAGAATCTCATTCTCCTACAAACAGGGCAGGGTCACTTTTTAATTTATTTACTATTTATTTATTAACAGGTATTTATATAGTGCCAGCAGATTATGTAGTGGTTTTCAATTTTAACAATCATTATAACAAGACTGAGTGGTAACAGACAGACTGGGTGGTAACAGACAGACAGGGTAGGTAAGAGGGCCCTGTCTACAAGCTTACACTCTATAGGACATTAAGGATTGATACATAAGGACAAGGGGCCATATTCAGAGATCTGTGTGGCGATTGGATCGCAATTATACGCATGGCCTGTGCAGGCCAAACCCCCTCCCAAGCACGACACTTCCTTCTCTCGGCTGTGCTGTCAAAGAAAGTTTTCAAGTTGTGTTAATTATTTAACAGAAAGATAAACTGGATAGCAAAGTGGTTGTAAAAATGGGGTTGACAATTATTAGGCAGTAGGTTGTACAAGTGAATAAGCTTGTCTGAAGAGATGAGTTTTAAGGGTGCTCTTAAAAGTTTGGAGAGTAGAGGATAGTGTTATTGGGTTTGGAAGGTTATTCCAGCAAGTGGATGCAGCACGGGAGAAGTCCTGTAATCGGGAATCAGAGCATTTGTTTAGTTTAGAGGAGAGCTGTATGTCCTGTGAAGATCTGCGAGAGAGAGAGAGAGAGAGAGAGAGAGAGAGAGAGGGAGAGAGAGAGAGCTGGGATATACCTTGAGATGAGTAAGGATATGCATGTGAGTGCAGTGTTATTGATGGCTTTGTAGGTTAGCAAAAGGATTTTTAAGAAGGGAAACAGTATTGTTGTTCATGAAGTGGTGGCTGGAAATACTGTTGAGTCTCCATGACTGAAATGGTGGCTCTCAATCATACAGATGGGATTCAGATGCCGCTGCAGTCATCCAAAGGTACTTGTTCTGGTTAGGATTAGGCTGCAGAATAGGGGGAGGGGGGTTAGAATTAGGCAGTGGAGAGAGAAGGCTTAAGGATAGGCTTTGGGACAAGGATGGTTAGGGTTAGGGGAGGGTTAAGGTTAGGCTGAGGAAAGAGGTTGGTTAAGCTTAGAGGACAGTTCAGGTCAGGATGTGGGAAGGGGATGGTTAAGGTTAGGGTTTAGGAGGATTTATGGTTAGGTTGTGGGAAGGGAATAGTTAGGGATAGGATAAAGAAAACTCATCTGTTGCCTCTTAATGGAGACAGCATTTGCGGGAAACAACTCAAACAACAAAACTGACAGCAGTCTTCACTGTAGTGCTGCAAAGTGTCAAAAGTGAGTGACAAAGTACACCCATGCAGACACATTATGGAAGCCCCTCCTACCAAGCTCTCTTATACCACCAACAACACCCCTCCTCACAACTTCAGATGTCCAATCACAGGACTTCGATAAGTGGCACTACTGGGTCCGGCCCACCCAGTGAATTTAATATCCCTAGTTTGGTTTGGAGATAATGCATTAGAGTTGTTTACTGTATGAGATAAATCAGTGGTGTCTTTCTTTATAGTGCAAATAGATACAAATAGATGAGACTGTACGCAGCTACACGACAATCAATGGAGGGTCTGCTGACGCTGATCCCATTAATATCTGGGTGGTACTTGGTCATATGATTGCGCAAGAGATTAAAGGCCCGATTCAATTAGCTTCGCATCCGCATTATTTGTGGTGCAAATCTAATTTTCCACATTTTTTTTTGTGGATTTTTATGCACATAAAAATCCGTGAACTTTAGCTAACGCAAATAACGGGGAGAAGCGCACCGCAAACTTTTTACCATCATCACAGCAAATTATTCATTGAACCTGATCCAGACCTTTGTGTGTCTTCCATTCGCCCAGGTCACTACCCTCTTACATGTGGATTTTGCAGCACTTCCGCAGCAATAGACCAACCTTAAGTCTCCAGTGCAGATCAGTGGTTTGTACGATCGCTGATCTGCATAGAAGTCTTTAGGGCAACATAGACTATAACATTTAAACGGTCCCCCTCGTCTACCTTGCAGAGGTTAGGTGAGTGGAGGGGATAGGCCGCCCTGTCAACGGGATCTCCTAGCGAAGGGAATTGCATTCTGTAGACCAGGAGATCTGCAGCACAACATCTGGTGCATATGCACGCACATTTTACAGACCCCCTGAGTACACATATAGCAGATCGATAGGGACTCACCTACAGGAGGTGCCTTGACGCTGGGTAGGTGAGCTTAATCAAATATAGTGTTATATAATGCATAGTGTTATATAATGCATGTTTGGAGTGCTGGACCTCTCTTTTGTTCCTTGTAGTTGCACAGTGGTCATTTTGGTCCTTGGCTGCACCTCTCCATTTATATATACACTTGCACACATTTCATATATTGAATTAGAAGCGCAGCCTATGTTTTTTTGTTACTGTTGCTAGTTTCACTTTAGGAGCCAGACCCCTCCCACAAAATGGCCGCTGCATACTGTTCAAATAGTAGGGGTGTCTCAATACAGAACCCTGAGTACACATATAGCAGATGGATAGGGACACGCATACAGGAGGTGCCTTGACGCTGGGCAGGTGAGATAACCCAATATAGCTATATTGTGAGCTACACTTCCTTTTTATGGATGCATACCTCCCAACATTTGAGAATTCAAAAGAGGGACAAAATATTGTGGCCCAGTAGAGGGTGTGTGTCTTGAACCACCCAGTGGACGTGTCTGGGAAAGTGGGTGTGTCTTGCAGCGGGTCTACTTGCCTTCCCCTATTATCAACCATCTCTATGGCTGCCTCTTAATATTAGGCCTGCCATCCATATGTCTGGCCCTTATTATTTGTCCAGGATTCATATGTCCAGCCTTCATATTCGCCTTTTTATTTGTCCTACCTCCATGTCTGCCCCTTATTATTATTATGTACATCCATATGTCTCCCCCCTGTTTATTTGTCCAGTCTTCATGTCTGCCTCTTTATTATTTGTCAAGCCTCCATGTCTGCCTCTTTATTATTTGTCAAGCCTCCACGTCTTCCCCTAATTATGTCCAGCCTCCATATCCGCCTCTTTATTATTTGTCCAGCCTCCATGGCTGCCCCTTATAATGTCCAGCCTCCATGTCTGCCCCTTGTAATGTCTAACCTCCATTTCTGACCCTTGTAATGTCCAGCCTCCATGTCTGCCCCTTGTAATGTCCATCCACCATGTCTGCCCCCTATTGTCAATGCCAGCCTCCGTCTGCCCCCTTATTGCCAGTGCCAGCTTCCATATCTGCCCCTTATTGCCAGAGCCAGCCTCCATCTGCCCCCATAATGCCAGTGCCTGCCTCCAATATCTGCCCCCTAATGCCAATGCCAGCCTCCATTCTGCCCCCATATGCCACGCCAGACAATTTTAATAAACTTTCTTACCTTTGAATTCTTCTTCCCTCCGCGGCGCTCCCACTGCTGCTCGTTGTCGTCTCTCAGGCAGTGTCTGGTCTGCGGTCATGTGATGAACTGCTAATACAGGGCTCCCATTGGAGCCCTGGTCTGCCCCCATCTGCCCCCTAATGCCAGTGCCAGCCTCCATCTGCACCCATAATGCCAATGTATACCCCCAATTGTGAGCCTCCATCTGCTCCCATTATATGCCAGTGCCTGCCTCTAATGTCTGCCCCCAGCCTCCATCTGCCCCAATCATATACCTGTGTGCCTGCCTCCTTGTCTGTCCCCAATTGTCAACCTCCATATGCCCCCATTATATGCCAGTGCCTGCAGCCTCTAAGGATTGCCCCAAGCCTCCATCTGCCCCAATTATATGCCTGCCTCCTTGTCTGCCCCCAATTGTCAGCCTCCATTCTGCCCTCATATGCCATGCCAGACCCTTTTTATGAACTTTCTTACCTTTGAATTCTTCTAAACACAAGCACAGACACACACAAACACAAGCACAGACACACACAAACACAAGCACAGACACACACAAACACAAGCACAGACACACACAAACACAAGCACAGACACACACAAACACAAGCACAGACACACACAAACACAAGCACAGACACACACAAACACAAGCACAGACACACACAAACACAAGCACAGACACACACAAACACAAGCACAGACACACACAAACACAAGCACAGACACACACAAACACAAGCACAGACACACACAAACACAAGCACAGACACACACAAACACAAGCACAGACACACACAAACACAAGCACAGACACACACAAACACAAGCACAGACACACACAAACACAAGCACAGACACACACAAACACAAGCACAGACACACACAAACACAAGCACAGACACACACAAACACAAGCACAGACACACACAAACACAAGCACAGACACACACAAACACAAGCACAGACACACACAAACACAAGCACAGACACACACAAACACAAGCACAGACACACACAAACACAAGCACAGACACACACAAACACAAGCACAGACACACACAAACACAAGCACAGACACACACAAACACAAGCACAGACACACACAAACACAAGCACAGACACACACAAACACAAGCACAGACACACACAAACACAAGCACAGACACACACAAACACAAGCACAGACACACACAAACACAAGCACAGACACACACAAACACAAGCACAGACACACACAAACACAAGCACAGACACACACAAACACAAGCACAGACACACACAAACACAAGCACAGACACACACAAACACAAGCACAGACACACACAAACACAAGCACAGACACACACAAACACAAGCACAGACACACACAAACACAAGCACAGACACACACAAACACAAGCACAGACACACACAAACACAAGCACAGACACACACAAACACAAGCACAGACACACACAAACACAAGCACAGACACACACAAACACAAGCACAGACACACACAAACACAAGCACAGACACACACAAACACAAGCACAGACACACACAAACACAAGCACAGACACACACAAACACAAGCACAGACACACACAAACACAAGCACAGACACACACAAACACAAGCACAGACACACACAAACACAAGCACAGACACACACAAACACAAGCACAGACACACACAAACACAAGCACAGACACACACAAACACAAGCACAGACACACACAAACACAAGCACAGACACACACAAACACAAGCACAGACACACACAAACACAAGCACAGACACACACAAACACAAGCACAGACACACACAAACACAAGCACAGACACACACAAACACAAGCACAGACACACACAAACACAAGCACAGACACACACAAACACAAGCACAGACACACACAAACACAAGCACAGACACACACAAACACAAGCACAGACACACACAAACACAAGCACAGACACACACAAACACAAGCACAGACACACACAAACACAAGCACAGACACACACAAACACAAGCACAGACACACACAAACACAAGCACAGACACACACAAACACAAGCACAGACACACACAAACACAAGCACAGACACACACAAACACAAGCACAGACACACACAAACACAAGCACAGACACACACAAACACAAGCACAGACACACACAAACACAAGCACAGACACACACAAACACAAGCACAGACACACACAAACACAAGCACAGACACACACAAACACAAGCACAGACACACACAAACACAAGCACAGACACACACAAACACAAGCACAGACACACACAAACACAAGCACAGACACACACAAACACAAGCACAGACACACACAAACACAAGCACAGACACACACAAACACAAGCACAGACACACACAAACACAAGCACAGACACACACAAACACAAGCACAGACACACACAAACACAAGCACAGACACACACAAACACAAGCACAGACACACACAAACACAAGCACAGACACACACAAACACAAGCACAGACACACACAAACACAAGCACAGACACACACAAACACAAGCACAGACACACACAAACACAAGCACAGACACACACAAACACAAGCACAGACACACACAAACACAAGCACAGACACACACAAACACAAGCACAGACACACACAAACACAAGCACAGACACACACAAACACAAGCACAGACACACACAAACACAAGCACAGACACACACAAACACAAGCACAGACACACACAAACACAAGCACAGACACACACAAACACAAGCACAGACACACACAAACACAAGCACAGACACACACAAACACAAGCACAGACACACACAAACACAAGCACAGACACACACAAACACAAGCACAGACACACACAAACACAAGCACAGACACACACAAACACAAGCACAGACACACACAAACACAAGCACAGACACACACAAACACAAGCACAGACACACACAAACACAAGCACAGACACACACAAACACAAGCACAGACACACACAAACACAAGCACAGACACACACAAACACAAGCACAGACACACACAAACACAAGCACAGACACACACAAACACAAGCACAGACACACACAAACACAAGCACAGACACACACAAACACAAGCACAGACACACACAAACACAAGCACAGACACACACAAACACAAGCACAGACACACACAAACACAAGCACAGACACACACAAACACAAGCACAGACACACACAAACACAAGCACAGACACACACAAACACAAGCACAGACACACACAAACACAAGCACAGACACACACAAACACAAGCACAGACACACACAAACACAAGCACAGACACACACAAACACAAGCACAGACACACACAAACACAAGCACAGACACACACAAACACAAGCACAGACACACACAAACACAAGCACAGACACACACAAACACAAGCACAGACACACACAAACACAAGCACAGACACACACAAACACAAGCACAGACACACACAAACACAAGCACAGACACACACAAACACAAGCACAGACACACACAAACACAAGCACAGACACACACAAACACAAGCACAGACACACACAAACACAAGCACAGACACACACAAACACAAGCACAGACACACACAAACACAAGCACAGACACACACAAACACAAGCACAGACACACACAAACACAAGCACAGACACACACAAACACAAGCACAGACACACACAAACACAAGCACAGACACACACAAACACAAGCACAGACACACACAAACACAAGCACAGACACACACAAACACAAGCACAGACACACACAAACACAAGCACAGACACACACAAACACAAGCACAGACACACACAAACACAAGCACAGACACACACAAACACAAGCACAGACACACACAAACACAAGCACAGACACACACAAACACAAGCACAGACACACACAAACACAAGCACAGACACACACAAACACAAGCACAGACACACACAAACACAAGCACAGACACACACAAACACAAGCACAGACACACACAAACACAAGCACAGACACACACAAACACAAGCACAGACACACACAAACACAAGCACAGACACACACAAACACAAGCACAGACACACACAAACACAAGCACAGACACACACAAACACAAGCACAGACACACACAAACACAAGCACAGACACACACAAACACAAGCACAGACACACACAAACACAAGCACAGACACACACAAACACAAGCACAGACACACACAAACACAAGCACAGACACACACAAACACAAGCACAGACACACACAAACACAAGCACAGACACACACAAACACAAGCACAGACACACACAAACACAAGCACAGACACACACAAACACAAGCACAGACACACACAAACACAAGCACAGACACACACAAACACAAGCACAGACACACACAAACACAAGCACAGACACACACAAACACAAGCACAGACACACACAAACACAAGCACAGACACACACAAACACAAGCACAGACACACACAAACACAAGCACAGACACACACAAACACAAGCACAGACACACACAAACACAAGCACAGACACACACAAACACAAGCACAGACACACACAAACACAAGCACAGACACACACAAACACAAGCACAGACACACACAAACACAAGCACAGACACACACAAACACAAGCACAGACACACACAAACACAAGCACAGACACACACAAACACAAGCACAGACACACACAAACACAAGCACAGACACACACAAACACAAGCACAGACACACACAAACACAAGCACAGACACACACAAACACAAGCACAGACACACACAAACACAAGCACAGACACACACAAACACAAGCACAGACACACACAAACACAAGCACAGACACACACAAACACAAGCACAGACACACACAAACACAAGCACAGACACACACAAACACAAGCACAGACACACACAAACACAAGCACAGACACACACAAACACAAGCACAGACACACACAAACACAAGCACAGACACACACAAACACAAGCACAGACACACACAAACACAAGCACAGACACACACAAACACAAGCACAGACACACACAAACACAAGCACAGACACACACAAACACAAGCACAGACACACACAAACACAAGCACAGACACACACAAACACAAGCACAGACACACACAAACACAAGCACAGACACACACAAACACAAGCACAGACACACACAAACACAAGCACAGACACACACAAACACAAGCACAGACACACACAAACACAAGCACAGACACACACAAACACAAGCACAGACACACACAAACACAAGCACAGACACACACAAACACAAGCACAGACACACACAAACACAAGCACAGACACACACAAACACAAGCACAGACACACACAAACACAAGCACAGACACACACAAACACAAGCACAGACACACACAAACACAAGCACAGACACACACAAACACAAGCACAGACACACACAAACACAAGCACAGACACACACAAACACAAGCACAGACACACACAAACACAAGCACAGACACACACAAACACAAGCACAGACACACACAAACACAAGCACAGACACACACAAACACAAGCACAGACACACACAAACACAAGCACAGACACACACAAACACAAGCACAGACACACACAAACACAAGCACAGACACACACAAACACAAGCACAGACACACACAAACACAAGCACAGACACACACAAACACAAGCACAGACACACACAAACACAAGCACAGACACACACAAACACAAGCACAGACACACACAAACACAAGCACAGACACACACAAACACAAGCACAGACACACACAAACACAAGCACAGACACACACAAACACAAGCACAGACACACACAAACACAAGCACAGACACACACAAACACAAGCACAGACACACACAAACACAAGCACAGACACACACAAACACAAGCACAGACACACACAAACACAAGCACAGACACACACAAACACAAGCACAGACACACACAAACACAAGCACAGACACAGACGCACACACACGCACTAGGGTTAATTTATTTAGCAGCCATTTAACCTACCTGTATATTTTTGAAGTGTGGTTGGAAACCCACGCAGACATGACAAGAGCTTGCTTACGTATGTAGGTTTGAATCAGGTCCATTGTTTTTAGAATGATTTTTAGTAATATAAGTTTTGTCATTTTTATGTGTTTTTATATGTTTTTTATATATATGTTTATTTTACTAGTTCTTCTTCCCATTTTCATCTCACTTTGAGTCATTGAGCCTGATCCAGAGCTACGACCGCAAGCGAGCGTACGCTCATCGTAAGCGAAAAATTCGTGAAAAAATTCGCACTGCGCATGCCCAGTATGACAGCTTCCGGTCGCCTGGACGTCATGAGCGAATAGCGGTCGTATTGTGAGCGAAATATTCGCTCGAGGGGC
>WWET01003922.1:128885-141649 GCA_011038615.1 Limnodynastes dumerilii | reverse complement strand
CCCCTCACTAGGTTTCTTACATTACCCTGTGCTGTGTCCTCCAAGACTGCGGCTTGGAATTCAAGTTCCACGGTGGCCGAGACTTAAGCCAGCATGAGCATGAGGCCAGCGCGGGACTTCAGTTCTTAGCCGCATTCTCGGAGGACACAGCATAGTGTCCTCCTAGTGCAGGCAGTGCTGGTCTGGAGTCAGTCATATGACTTTAGGATCCAGCGACCCCCTCCCTACCAGCTCCAGACCAGCGCTGCCTGAACTAGTCAACGCTATCTATCCCTTAGCCACAAGTGGCATCGTCGGGCGACGGCCCCCTTTGGGTATCGACCCCCTTTGGGTGGCGCCCCTGACGGGTGCCATCCTGGCCAAGGGGTAGATACGCTCCTGTTGGCAAGCCTATTTAAACCAGAAACCTTTATGGCCCTGCTTTACACTTAATAATGTTTCTAAATATATGCAGGCTGTGTGTATCTTGGCGTTTTCTTTCTTTTCTGTCATTTATGTCATATATGTATTATTTAATTACAATAAACTATTTAAACATTTTTAAGAGCAAAAATTAAAACCCCTTAAAAATGTAACTAATAAATAATTAAAAAAATTAACTTTAAATAATATCTTTAATTAGAAAAATGCATGAGCAAAATGTGTGGAAATTCAAGTTACAAAAAAAGTCAGAGCTTGTTTTAAAACATTTTTCATCTTAAATTTAACAGTTTACTATTTCATGATGAGAAATCGCCTCCATCTTATGTTTACTGTACATAAGCCCTGAGCTGGTGCAAAATTTTAGGAGCAAGTACAGGTAATCCAGGAAGATTACTGCAGTTGCAGCAGCACTAAACCATCCACATTCTCATTTAAATATAGTGGGGTTATACAGTATATAGTGAAAACATATATGACAAAAGTAGTTTGGTTTGGGATTGTCAGTGGTAATTGACCTGATTCCAAGGTACACACCACAAAAAGCTTTAGAACCGCTGTCCTAGATAACTAAGATATTTTCTATCTTTAGAACTTTCTTGCCTAGCTAAGCATCTGTCAAGAATTGAGGCTGCCAAAGCACTGTGCTGCCAGTCTGCTAATTTTTTGTCTGCTTATAAAACTTTTCTGACCTGTGCATGAGGATTGTCACTCAATATGTTCCTGTTAAATAACGCATGAACCATCTTCCTGATTTCATCCACCCTGACAATTATACAATCTCTTTGATACCAATTATTTATAACTCATCGTGTTTTATTACTTCACAAAATCAAGATATCTCTCTTTGTATCCTGACATTTTAATATGCCCTGCTGATAGGGGGATTCTATTATTGTACAGAGTTTGGTGAAGTATAAGAATGCGATCTTGAGACAATTGAATGACTCAGGCATATCATAAATTACAAAGGGTTTCCTTTGCACAATATAAATCTGGGCTGGAGAGCATCTTACAGCAGGCTATACAAGTAGGTGACATTCCTGATTCTGTGGGCAAAGCATTAACGACTAAGGACAGGATCCTGACTTGATAATGTCATGCACCCTTCAGATGTTTCGTGTTATTGCCGCAAGTAAATACTATAGCATTTAAGAACAAAGGGGTTGGTCTTACCCTCCACCAGCAAAGGTGGGCGGATGGAGTATGTTAATTATATACTGTGGGAGGGAATATGGACTTACGAGCAGATCAGCGGTTTCCATACAAGAGAGGGAAGTGAGGGGGTTGAGTTCATGCCTCTCTTCTGTGCGAACTTTAAGAATCCTACACGCTTTCCCTATGGAAAGTGTTCAGGGGTTTGGATCTGGTCCTAAGGTGCCAACGGTACCAATAATTTCTGTATTACGAAAACTTCATAAAGATCTGATAACTCCGCCAGGTAGGCCGATCATATTAGCACATGGTTTTATTTTTCAACTAGTGGCAGTTTTTTTTACATACTTTTCTTCAGCCTTGTTTACAATCATTGGTGACTTACTTAAAAGATACTAGCCATTAGTTGACAAAATAAAATGAGCTCATCTTACATAGTCATCTGATGCTTTGCACCTTAGATGTCCTAATATATACGACTATCCCACATGTTGCAGGTTAACAGGTTACATGGGTTAATTACAGATAATCCTGAATATCATGGCCAACTGCTTGATTTGTTCTTAAAGTTTCTGAAGTTAAAATTAATTTTTTTTTAATATTTGACAGGAGTTATTAACTCCAGATAGGTTGTGCCATTAGCTCCCTGGTTGACCCTGCTTTTGTGACCGCCTTTATGTTCCAAGTAGAAAAATACCTGTTTCTGTTTAACCTACTATGTTTGAAAAAAATATTCTTACTACAGATATATTGACGACCTTCTAATACTGTGGTCAGGTTCCATCATGGAGGTTATGGCTATTATCAAAACGATGAATGAGTTCAACAAATTAACCTACACTTGTAGTGAAGAGAAAATCAATTATCTGGATGTCAAAATCACTGCACATGAGGGGCGACTCTGTTCATTGCTTTACTAGGAGGAGCCTGACCGCCACACCCTACTTTTAGCATCCAGTAATTACCCTCTGTCCCTTAAGAGAAGCCTTCCATTTTCACAATTATGGAGGGTATGTCGTGTTAATAGTGATTCTCAGATCAAAGATATGCAATTGGAATCTACGTATAGGAAATTCCTCGATGAGGCATAGCAATCGATCCCCAGAGCACCGAACATGAGTCGTCGTCCCCCCCGCAGCCTAATCCTAAGTCTCACCCCCACAGCCTAACCCTAAGTCACCCCCCCTGAAGCCTAACCCTAAATCTCCCCATCGTAGCCTAAACCTAAGCCTCCCTCTGCAGCCTAACCCTAAGCTTCCCCCTGTAGCCTAACCCTAAGTCCCCGATGGTGGCACTTCCGAAAATAAATGGGTGAGTATGATAATTGCATTATCGCAGTATAACATATCGGAAAGCTCTTCATACGGCCCAGTGTGTCCTATTCTAAGATTAGTGAAGATAAGTGAGATTTTATATTTTTGCAAACTGTGAATCTTAAAAACAAGTACATGTAACTGTGTGCAGTTCATAGCTCTATGCAATCTGCGCATTAAGTATTTTTACGTTCGAGGATGTATTGAGTACAAGTGCAAGCCATTTTGATTTTAAACTCCCAGATCTTAATCAAATCCTGCATATTCTGGTGGATTGAAAAGAGCATGTTTTTTACTTTATCTGTAGCCAGGATTGTAGATGTTTTTACCTCTTTCAGTTTATAAGGCTCTACATGTTCTACACTTAATGCATATATTGTATATGTTACTAATATTAACAAAAAAATCCAAAAAGTTACCAATATAAAACACAAAAACATAATTGCTATGTGTCACATAGTAGTGGTAGCAGATAAGTGATAATAACTTTAAAACACCATTGAATTAAAGAAATAGTAAAAAAAAGATAGTGTTAGAAATAATTTGAAATAACATCTAGAGTGTGAAATGTGTTTTTTCTAGAAACATGCATGTTGACTAGAGTATATGCATTTATAAACATTTCTTGAAAAAAAATGTCATTCACCTCCCAGGGATTAGTTTAGTGTTTTCCTTAGTGATGTATTTTATTAAAAAAAAAGAAACACAAAAAAACTTATGGGAAAAGGCATTACAGTTGATCACACAGAATGAAAAAGTAAGGCATTTATAACGGTAAACAGCTGTGCTAGCTTACTTCCAGAGCCTAAAACAATACATTGGCCTACATTGAAAACAAAATTCACATCTAAACCTATAAAGGATGTCTGTATTATGAGCAGTAATGTTTCGTACAATTTATCACTTCTGAAACAGAAGCAACGTAATTTAGTAATTTGTCATGTATCTCCTAATATATTTACTTATGCTCCTCTTCCTTTAAAGTCAATTATTATTATAAATGTGTTCCTCCAAGCAGAGATTTCCATTTTTAAACTGAATATTAATGTTATCTTCACATTACAGTGCACCCCATTTCTGATGTGCATTTTGCAGTAAAAACAACCCTAAGATGTACTTCCCAGAGAAGACCATTGACGCTTGAATGTTATCCACTGATGTATATGCTTGTTATGCGTTATTTGTAATACAGTATTATCCATTCATGTCATTGAATATCATTTGCATCTACATAAAAAAAATGCTTTTCATTTTGCAACAGTTTTAAAAGATTTTTTATAGATGACTGTAAATATTCATTTATTTATCTGTCAAAGCACAGATTTATCATTTATGTTAATATTGAGCAATAGTAGTGGTGTACAAAATTTACTGAAAAATGCTAAAAGCTATATAATCAGAAACTAAAGTACAGATTCTCCTACTGACTTGAGATTTCAGTGGAACATAATGAATGTTAAGAATGTCAATTCAGTTGTGAATTTTAAGCACCAAGGAATGAACAAAATGAATAAAACAAAATCTTAAGGAAAGCACAATTAAAAGAATTATAATCATCATATCTTTATTTAATGTTTAATAGTTTAATGGTCTGTGCCAATTTATTGGCCATGTTTTATACATTTATTCCAAATTTATCTCTCTGCTCTCTTCACTTTGGGCCTGAACTTAAGTTAATAAAGTCACCTGACTTCCACAATTCACAGTAAGCAGGTGATTTTCTGACAGCAAGCAGATGTTCCACATCGGAACGTCTATTGTAAGTGTTCAGAACACCGCACGTGAGGAGAGAGTGACAGGGTAGTTTAGTCCCTTCTCACGCACATACGTTGCAAGCCAACAACCATGACACTCCCCTCACACGGACAGGTTTGCGTTAACTTCCGCCTCCACAGAGCACCCTTAACTCTACATGTGCATTTACGTGTGTATAATACTTACGTACATGCGTATGTAGCTAACTGCGCCGTCAAATGGTCATTTAAATGCCTCACCCCACCCACTTTCACGTAAATTTGTATGTACAGATTTCAACCATGCCCCTCCGTACGTACGTCCTCAAGTGCAATTCACACGTACATGCCTATCTTTCGAGCGTAAATTGTGTAAATAAAGTTACTATGCATGCGCAGTTACTCCAATCCTAAAAATACGCACGAAACTCCGCGCAAAAACGGATCTGTGAATCTAGCCCCAGGTCCTTTGTAAATAATTACTCACAAGCAGAGAAAATTGCATTGGATTAATATCTCTCTTTAAAGTTTCTACTGTGTTCTATGGGCAAGATAAGAACAGATAGATCTTACTGCTAAACTAGATGAACAAAAAAGCATGAGCAACTAGAAACTAATTTTCACACACTGGTTCTGGGGAAAACAGAGTTTTCGCAAATTGGGAGTGGGATGATAAAGAGTAATAACATTTATTTCTCAGTTATGAGACTTTATATTTACCCCGCAGGTATTGAGAGGCTTAACACCATTAGATGACGATTTAACAGCTCCATGGCTTTTAGATAATATTCTCTGCCTAGATAAATAGTAATAGCCTACTGTGATAAGTGATTTTGCTGTTGTACACTTGTTGTAACTCAGATCATCATATACATTGTGATTACTACTTTTTTTTTATTGTTCCTTGTTCCAGGCCTTTTTTATAGTGATGGGTATTTCACTTTTATTTCCCTTAGCAACATATGAAGAACTTTCTGATAATTATCAAGAATATGAAGAACTACCTGATAATTAGCAAGAATACAAGTGTGGAGTTTCACTGGGCCTCATATACTAAGATCGATGTTGGAAAAATCGCCCAAAGTCCCGGGACTTTAGCTGTTTTTACACCATCGCTATATTTATTAAAGCCAAAGTCCGGGACTTTGGGCTTTCTCACCACCAAATCGACCAACATCGTTTTACCCTCCCAGTCCTGACTTTTCTAATGTTGCTTATACAACACGGTTCATTCACAAAAAGACGATTTGACTAAATTGCCTCTAGTGCGATCCATGAGAGCTGGAAAAAATCACTTCATAGTTAACATGTGTTTTTCCCCAAGTAAAAAACACTACATGCATTTTCCTATCAATTATCCTGCCGACGCATATACTACTATAAGGAAAAGCATGGCCATGTGTTTGTGGCCATACTAATCGTTATAGTAGTGTAAGCAGCAGCCTGATAAGTGATAGAATTCTACCTACAAAAAAGGTATTTAGGGGTATATTTTCCCCTCCATACCACAGGCAATATCACCTATAAAGATATTAAATAGCAATGGTCCAAGTACAGAATCCTAGGGTACTCTATTGGTTACCTTACCATCCCCAAAAGGGATTACATTCACTACAATCATCTGTTATCTATCCTGTAATTAGCATATCCATGCAACTATCTTTAAATCCAATCCCAAAATTTCTAGCTTATTTAACAGTCTGTGATGTGGCCCAGTGTCAAATACCTTACTAAAATCAAGATAAGCTATGTCTACAGCTACCCCTTTATCTAATACGTTACTGACTTAAATAACTCAATAAGATTTGTTTGACATGATCTTCGCCCAGTGAATCCATGCTGCTTGGGATCCTGTAAGTTACTGGCTTTAAGATACTGTACAATTTGTTCCTTTAACAGTATTTTCATCAATTTCCCTACTACTGATGTTAGACTCACTGGTTGGTAGTTTTTCGCTTCTTCCCTACTTCCACTTTTATGCAGAGGGACAACATTTTCTATTTTTCTATTTTCTCCAGTCCACTGAAATCACTTCAGTTATTAGTGACTGGTTGAATAATTCAGGCAATGGTTTAGCCAGCACCCCTCTAAGCTCTTTTAGTATCCTTGGATGTATCCCATCTGGTCCCATTGATTGGCCAACTTTCAGCTTTGAAATTTCTTTTAATACCTGCTCCTCAGTGAAAGTAGTAGTATGCTCCCATTGCATTAATAACCTTCCCATTTAAAAGTGGTCCCTCCCCCTCTCTCTGATTTTGCAAACTACTCACTTACTGTAATCATTATTTTGAGTTTCCTTATAATTCCAAAAGGCTATCTTTTTTGCTTTTACTATAGTTGCTATCTATTATGTAAACCACATTGGCTTTTTTCTGGGGGTTTTCCTAACCTTTCTTATACAAAGGTCTGTTGCTGTTAATAATGCATTTTTTTTAAATTTCCCCATTGCTCCTGTTCTCCTTTCATGTGCCTCCACCCTGCCAAAGAATCACTTACACATTTCCCCATTTCCACAAAATCCACCTTCCTAAAGTCTAGCCCCATTTTCTATGCGTGGTACATTTCTTTCTCAATCATTATACTAAACCATACTGCTTGATGATCATTGGAACCTAGGTTCTCATCCACACTTCTCAGATTCTGTCACCATTTATAAGTACCAAATCTAAGATGACCTCTTTGCGAGTTGGCTCTCTCACCAGTTGCTTAGGGTTCACTCCTTGTAATGAATTTAAAATGTCCCCACTTCTAGTGGAGCTTGCTGAAGACTCACCCCAGTTTACATCAGGTAGATCTCCCATGATTATTACCTCCTTTTTAATGCTTAGGTTTTAACTTCTGCTCTGAGTCCCTGAATAGCTTCTGTTTCTTATACAGCAAAAGTTGTATTATTCCCTGTATTTTCTTACCAATTTCTTTTTATCAGTTTTGAATGATTTAACATGTTTAATAAAGCAACGACTGTTTTAACTATTTTTTTATATATATTTTCTTATACGTATTTTTAATGAAAGAGCCCTTGTTGATTTAGGTTATACCCTTTAGCTTGCAACATGTCTTGTGTATCTGAAGGGCTATGTATTGAATAGCTTGGTTGCCTATGATGCTATGGAATGCATTGTATGACAGTTCTGCTAAGGAATCTGGACAGTGGGGAGCATCGGATGTACTGGTTAATTAACTAGGCATTTATAGGAGTGTCAATGAGTTTTATCAGGAGTACGCTGCAAGTCTTCTGAAGGTGAACTGGCCGAATATGCAATTAGTTTGGACAAATATTATTATGCTGCGAGAATACGTGCAAGAGTGGCATGGTTATCAATGAAGTCCAGAGGAAAGTTCCCTGGTTTCAATGTATTGATCTCTAGAGGTGGTGTGATAGAGGTGGTATGGACCGTCCTTATGTTAGATTTAAGTTTGAACGTATGTACTGTTATGATGGAATACATTTGAGTGATATGGGACTAGTAGTTTTTATAGAATAGATTGTGCAAGTGTTGTCTTAGTTGTGATATCAGGAGGTGGTGACCTATCTTTGGTAGAGCGTTTGCTTGCATGCAATAGGTGAGTTTTGATAAGTTTTGCTTCTGAGGGAAGGTATCACATGGTTTATTTGTTATATAAAGAAGTTGAGATCAGTTAATACTTATATGACTACACACTGTCTATATCTTCACCATCTATCAGATATATTAGATAAATTTATGTTTTATTAACAAATTCTGACATAATTTTAAGAGCATTTTAAACATGCTTGTGTCCAATTCATTTAGTAAACTAAGTAGTATTTTGCACCAAAGACGAGACGTCAACTGCTAGGGAATCTATGCATAATGCAGTATTTTAAACTTATGCTTTCTAGACAGGAAACCTTGAAATTAGCAGAAAAATTCTTGCTGACTAAGAGGAAAGATCTGCCATGTTCTCTGAGTGTGTATACTTTACCCATACAACTGTGACACCTGTCAAGTCTTTACATTTCTTTCCACTTAGCTGATAACTTTATCCTCTATCACTAATAACCCCATTAAAGCAATTCTTATATTTCTCACTCACATGTGACACCATTTCTTTCCATTTCACAAACTCATTCTTAATGAGGATACTGTCAACTTGACCAATTCAGAAACCTTCAGACCAGTCCTTTACCTTTTATTTGACCGAACAATGTTTTGTACAACTGCAGTTCCTTAGTTTTAATTCTTAAATATTAAATTGCAAGTATGGTAGGCTTTAGAAGATTTTTTTCTCAACACAAACAATGTGATTGTTAGGAAAAGGTCTGCCCCTACATCGTAAGTACTGTCGCAGATGTTACCTGACAAAGTATTTACGCAAATGGCTTGCGAAATTTACTGTCGTACGGAGATCAGGATCTACCCCATTGTTTGTGTTGAGAAAAAAATCTTCTAATTCTACCATAGTTTTTAATATCTTAATTCAACTGTATATAAATGATAACAGAATTATAACAGCTCACCAGGCACTGTCTAACTGCAAGTCTGGTTTTCACCTGAACACCTGATGGTTGACACGGACTTGGCTGCAGCAGGTCCCAGGTTGCTGTCAATGGGATATATGGTACTTTGGAGAGATGGAACTTGCACAGAGGGACACACTAAGTACCCAAATGACAAACAACACAGTTACTCACAATAAACACTTAAGCACCCATCGTATAATGACAGTACAACACCCACCAGTAACCAAGGGGACAGCACATTCACTCCAAACCAAAGAACATGGTCAGAACCTATTCCCAAAATAACTGGGGAGTCAGTGGAATTAGTAATGCTACTGGCTGTCTTAAAAACTTCTAGGGCTAGTGGTGCAGGTGCTGAAGACAGAAACGGGTAAAATCCAAACCTGAGGAAGGGTGCAAAGGAAAGGAAAGAGCAGAGATGCAGGGCAGGGTGCAGGTGGAATAGGGTTACCAGGAGATATATCCATACAAGTAATTAGAAGATTGCAAACAGAACAAGAGCAGGCAAATCATTCAATCTGGCAACATGATAAAAAGCACATCTCACTGCCAGGTAATTAAGAGAGAAAGAACCAATTAACAATCAATTTTTAACAATTGTGTAATGATATTTTGCAGTTAAAAAACTTAATCATGACCCTAAATAGCGTAATGAAAATGGGCTGGATCCAGACCTTGTTAAGTGCATGAAGGAAGGTTACACCTGGGCTAAACCATGTTGATTTCAGGGGAATGCCAAGTTAATTGTATTCTTTGCATGCAGGGATATCTCTTTGAATTGCTTACTGCACACAGATACTTTCCTGCTTTACTATCACATTGTTATTTAGACTTGGGATAGGAAACATCACCTCTCAACACTAATACTGTTTGCAACAGATGAAATATGACTCCCCTGAAATCAAAATGGTTTAGCCCTTGAGTAACTAAGTTCATGCACTTAACAAGGTCTGGATCCAGCCCAATGTACGTGTCATTGATTTATTAGGCACTGAAGGAAGACCTTCCTTAAGCCCAAATCTTTTTGTCTATCATACGCCATAATACCAAACCCAGGTTATTTAGATACTTTTCCAAATCCATATTATATTCATTTTGATGCTAGCAGCTGGCAAATGAAGGACACAACTAGGGATTTTATTGTTCACAACTTAAAATACTTGGTACACTTTGGTCAGGATGAAACCATGTGACTCTAGACATGGAATTTTGGCCTAGAATCTAGCTGCCACAACAACAAAACAATCTTTTGTCCCATCTTTTAAACACTAAATAACCAATAAAGAAAATAGAAAACAAACTACACCCATGTTGTGCACCTGAGTGTTGGTGTGCTATAGGAAAGGCTATGAGTGGGACTTTAACCCTCTCTGGGGTTTCTTACACTGTTTGCAATAGGCATAAATGGAAATAACTTTCTTGATCATTATTTTTATACCTAAGACATCTATCTATCTGCCCTTTTAGAAAAATACTTTATTAGTTTTGCAATTGATCAGAAATATACAGGGCCATAACTAGGGATGGGCTATAAGGAGGTCATTCAGGGTACAAAGTACAGTGAGTTCATTTTTAAGGTTAAACTGGTTATTAATTCAGGGTTGGGGGCACTATTTTCTCTTTTAGCCCCTGACACTAAAATATATTATTGTTGCAGAAACCAGCCAATGTCAGGCTATATATCTGCGTTAAAATCACTTATAATGAATAAATTAATTGTCTGTGATTGTCTTTCCTGACAATATCAGTCAAGATCCAACACTGCTTTATAGCATTAGATATAGCATGCAATGATGCATTACTTTCACTTTGGAGGCCATGGGCTCTATTTACATACAACAGTAATTCCCTATGAATTATCTAGGTTTGTATCGCTGCGAGCATGGGAGCTACATTCATAGCTTTAACTAAAACCTACTCTCCTCTTACTGTCCCGCGATGACATTCAAGATTTTTCCAGTCACCGCAGGATGTCTTCGTCTGATTAAAGTCCTGTTGAAGATCTGCTCATGCGCAGAGGCTCTCTTCTGAGACTTAGTAAAAATCAATAGGAAAAAAGTGAAACTCAATACATGAGCTAACATATAGACCATGATAACAGCGCACACCAGCCACTATTATTAAAGCAAATGAATATTGCTGCAAATTCATATCCAGAAAATATCAAAATGTATTTATTATTGAGTCACAGCTCATAAAAAATGCACAAAAGACATACACGTACACATGTAAGATACACATGTACAGAGCAGTAGCAAGTGCAGAGAGTTGAGAACGGAGCTACCCATACATCTGTGTTCGCTCCTATGTGCTTTGCACTAGTGTAACAGGGAGTTTTACTATATTTAAATGAAAAAGGGGGCAGTTTAGTGTGGCTACAAGGTTAGATTTTCTGCGCTTCCACCTAATTTTCAGGGGGTGGTGTAAGTGTAAAATGTACAAGCATTTTATTTAATAAATGGCCCATTTTTTAAGTTTAAACATCTGGTTTTTTTCCTAAAGCCTGAATAGCAGCTTTTTGCTGCACTTTCTACACAGGCATTATTTAAAAGAGTGTACAAATTTTTTACTGGTTTGAATAATCTATAAAAAATAATCTATTTTAATCATGTAAACTTGTATAGGCTGCTGTACATCTTGCAGCCTCTGTTTATATGCACCCATTTGTCTGTTTCAAATGCCTTTTCATTACATCCAATTCAGAGTTGCAAAAGACATAGCTCTTGATAGGATACACTCAGAATAAGCGATGGATTTACGCATCCACTAAAGTAAAACTATGGATCGGCTCCATGGAGCATTGCAACAGAACCAAAAGTACAAAAGTTCTGCTGCTATGCTATCTTTGGAAATATATTGTATAGAATGTTTTGTTTAAATGTTTACTACTGTACAACTTTATTTGAGTTATTATTTGTTTCGGAACAATCACTTGAGGAAAAGAATCAGTAAAACAACCCTATTTTCTATAACTTTGTCCAAACTGCTCCTCTGAAACCAAATTTTAGTGACAACATAGCGTAATGATTAGAAAGAAATGCATATGTTTAGATGTCATGCTAAAATCGTGTGTGTTTTAATGAATATGCATAAGGGCAAGTACAACAGACTGTAATGGCTTACAAGCTTATAAAATTAAGCTCCAGCTTAACTTGCGGGTTATTGTAGTTAAATTTTAAGAAATTGTACACATAATATCAGATATTAGCAAGAATTATTTGTAACCTTGGAAGTGAGCATTGACCAAAGCATTTGAGATGGTGTATATTATATTTTCATATAAAAAAAGTAAGTAAAACATAACATTAGGTCTGTGGGTAATATCTTTTGTGACATATAAGTGCAATTATTGATGCTAATCTAAAAAAAAAATTGTAGTGATAAATTGGGAAGCCCTAATGTATGCCTAAATAGCATGTAATTAAGAATTTCTCATAGACTGTATTTAATAAGAAAATAGAATAAAATTAAAGTTTTTAAAATTCATAGGGCTCTATTTATGGACACCGCATAAATCTGGGGAGTGATAGTGATCCAGGCTCGCTTATCATCACAGCGAGCCTGGACACTTCACTCCCCAGATTTATAAACACTCACCTTCATCGTGAAGACTCACGATGTCCGGTGAGTGTTTCCACTGCATCCCCGGCGCTTCACTCG